>APFE031314286.1:50021-95541 GCA_000404065.3 Pinus taeda
TGTCGACAGTGGCAGCCAAAGGAACCTGATTTCAGCAGAGGTCGTGAAGCGGTTGGGCCTACCGACTACACCACACCCGCAGCCGTACAGTATCGGGTGGCTTCATGAAGGACGAGATCTCAAAGTTCGCCAGCAGTGCCTCCTTCCCTACAACATCAAGCCTTTCACAGATGAGGTATTGTGTGATGTTACACCTCTAGATGTTTGTGATGTATTATTAGGACAGCCATACTTGTGGAGGCGACATGCTGTGTATGAGTTAAGGCCTCGTGCTGTCATTATTTCTTTGAGTAATTCATTATACAGGATACCAGAGATAGCCCCACCTACTGCTACCTCTTTGATCACTGCTAAGAAAGGCAACAAGCTCATCTCACATACCAGGAAGTTCATCTGTATGGTTCACTCCCAAAGTAAGGGGAAGATCGTTGCTACATCCATGACCCCCGCTGTAGAGCTGTAACAAGGGCCTTTTTCACCTCTAGTTATCTCACATTACAAGTCAATCCGGGAACGTTTTTGTTATTGTGAAGGGTATCTCAATTTGAGGCAATTTGTTAGAGTAATGCTTCGTAGTATAGATCTAAGAAATACAAGAGTAAATGGATGCTAAGCTATGCTAAATTACTTCTGCATAAAGAATTCACAGATGGCAACTTTGTCAGTCAAGGGTACGGAAGCAGTAACCCATCCCTTTAGAAACTGATAAAGGAAAAGAAACTAGAGTATGGATCATGGATCTGGGAGCATAATAGCGTCTGCTGTGTCTCACGATAGCCTTGATCCTCCTCCCACACAATATCAAGGAATGCAAGTAAAAAGGAACAGCAAGAAAGCAGAATGGAACAACAATTCAGAAATGGAACGACAACTCTTAAATGGAACAGCAATAAAAAGGAACAGCAGTAAAGAAACTAAATCTCGCGAGTTCAACCCTCTCAATTCTTGGCACCAACTTACATACAAATAAAGGCAATATTTTGTACAAGTAGACAGTTAACCAAATGGAACAGCAAATCACCATAAACAGGAAACGTTAATCATATATAAACATAATCTGAAACGATCACCAATAGTTCATTACTTCAACCATGTGTAGCTGAAACATTCCACCTATAAAGTCTGTAACGAAAGTGAACAACTTGTTATGTGATCAATTCTGCAAATATGTTGTAAACTCGTTATAAAGATTTACAAAAGGAAAACTACTGATAACCAAGTATGGAACAACATGTACGTATATCAAATTATAGAAAACAGTAAAAAAAACCATACGAAGCCAAACTATAATGATACAATCAGCCAGTGTCCGTTGGAGCCGGGCCCTTAGCTCTCAATGGCACCGCGGTAACTTACTTCAGATGCAGGAGGAAATTAACACCGAATGTATTATATTAAAGCATCAACGATAATACAGCAAAACTAAGTCTCAAAGAGACTCGATAGTCTGAGTATAACCAATAGTGCAACTTATAAAACAGAGAGTAAAAATACAAAATATTCCAGACGTCCCTTAAGTCTTTGATGCTGCCCCATCTTATACAAGTAATGGCGGAGTTAACTAAACAACAAAATAATTGAACGTAATGATCCCTCAGGATCAAAGATCCTGAGCGATCTATTAAACAGCTAACTCCTTTCTTTTTTCTTCCTCGTCTTCCGAACTGACAGTCCTTGATCTCATCCTGGAATGATCTGCCTTAATTTACTCGCCCTGGTCTGGACTTTATTCGGAATTAGGGGGACAGCCGTTATCTGCTCATGGGACTTTTGTCTAGCACCGTGCCTTCTTACTTTTGTCCTATCCTGCATGAAAGAAGATACGTTCAGTAATTGGATCATTCATATTCATTCCCATTGCATTTTCCCTATTGTATAATAAAGAAAAGGCTACAACTATTGCTTGAAACAGTACTAAGTTATGCGTTAAAACATACCTTTCCAATGCTCTACACACCCCCCGACTTACTCTGTTTCATGGCCTCACGAAAACGTTATAATTGACATGGAGAGCTGTAAGAGAATAGGCGGGAGAGGGCACTTCGTGAGGAGGCCTGCAACCATGGTGAGCAACCAAATTATCGAAGAATTGGTTCAATTGATCTGCAGGCATATCGTACAAGGCCTGGTACCCGGGTGTAGGGTGCCAAATAATTGGGCTACGGAACCGGTATCCTAACCAAGACGGCCCAGCACGCAGGATGTGCTGACCGTAAAGGGCCAACCGTTCAGCAGCCAGCTCAAAATTCTCTTACTTGAATGGCTCCCTGAGCTGGATGTTTGGGGAAGAAACCCGATAGCGGAATTTGGCAGACTCCAGGGCAGAATCCTTAATAGCTAGAAAGTATTCCAAGCTATTTCGGATCAAAGCCTCATGCATGGGCCCTAGCAGTTCCATGACACCTGGGGTCCTCATAAGGCGTTTGTGTGATTGCCATAGTTGAATGGGGTCTCTAGGCTCGGCCCTGACCCATAGATCTAGTCTGTTCTTCTGCCTCTGGAAGGCATTGAAGGCCTTGAGCCACTTCAACTGGTTGACCCCGAACGAAACGAAGGCTTGTAGCTGTACATCTCCCACAAAAGGGCCAGGATTTAAATCGGTTTCCTGCTCCAGCACCATATTGTGCAGATAGAACTCACATAGTGACTGCTAGACCTTAACCCCATAATGTTTACAACAATCAATAAAATCGTTGACAGTATTAATCTGAATGGGGGCACCTGCCCTGACGGCTTTTATCTTCAGTCTTAAGTATCTTTCAAGGAGAAATAAAGCATAATTCTTTGCAGGGGCTCTGCAAGTCAAAACATCATCATACAGCAAACATATAGTGTCCAATTGTTTAATAACAGTGTCTAGTCGACGTGTTACCTTGGCAACCTTCTCATGTTCCTTCCGCCATCCTTCAAAGGCCTGACTTTCTGATTGACTCATGTTCCGTAGTTGCTGCTGTAGTTCTTCATGTTTTTCCCAGGGGATCATTTGTTCCCTTAACCGCTCAACTTCCTGCTGCAACTCCTCGTATTTTTTTGAGGGATCCTTTGTTCCCTTAGCTGGTCAGCCTCCTGTCGGGCCTGCTTCATCTCGTGGTGCAATGCCTTAGTTTTTTGATCCATTCTCCATGATTTCTTAGAGGCAGGGAGTCTCACCTGGATCTTCCTGTTTCGTTACCTGGTTGCCTCAGTTTGAACTGCTTTGCTTTCCCTTTCTTTCTTAACATGAATGAAGGCGTATGATGGCCCCTCTGTAAATGGAATGTCATCTTGCGGTTCGGTCTTGATTGGAACAGCGGTTGGTCCCACTGGGCTATTTGGAACAACAGGTTGTTCCTTATTATTAATAGGGGCAGAATTCTACTGTTCCATACCAGATGGAACGGCATTTTGTCCTTCAGTGCTGACTGGAACGGTCGTGGGTCCATCGGCGGAGTATTGACCTCCAAGGCGCCTGTGAGCCCCTTTCCTTCTCATCTGATGGTACCCTGCCACGTTTATTCTTCTTTTTCTTCTTATCGCCCCCCTTATCCTCAGACTGGCTTTCAAACTTCGAATTTTCTGCCGAAGCTGGGCTATAATATTCAGCAGCCTCTGTTGTTTCTTTCTCAATTTCCTAATTTCCCTTGCCTCAGCTGTGGGCACATGAGCGGCCCTTATTTCTGCTCCTCTTTCATCGAGGGTTTCCTCTGGTATTATGGAAACGGACTGTTCCCGACAATCATTTTCAGTCT
This sequence comes from Pinus taeda, assembly GCA_000404065.3. Classification (NCBI taxonomy): domain Eukaryota; kingdom Viridiplantae; phylum Streptophyta; class Pinopsida; order Pinales; family Pinaceae; genus Pinus; species Pinus taeda. The sequence goes on from APFE031314286.1 coordinate 53,750, forward strand.
CTGCGACATCAGCAAGTGGGTTTTTTCTGTGTGTCTTGGGAACGGGTTGTTCCTGGTCGGTGTTTACATCTTCCTTCTCAACAACAGGGGGGTTTTCTCCTCCTCTCGTTTCTTCATGCAATTCTTCACGTGATTCTCCCTCGGAGGGTAATTCAAGGGGGTCTGCTGGACTGGACGGTGAAGCATAATCTCCCAGGCTAGCCAAGATGGTGGCCAGCTCTTCTTCGCCCACGGGAACTTGTGGAGGGATGTCCCCCAATTGTCCCATTTCTTCTTCCTGAATTAGCTGTTCTGTGGCTGTCTCCGGATGGTTGGCCTCGGCCTCTGAGTCAAAATGCTCATTTCCTTCCTCCTGAATTGACTGTTCAGTGGCTGTCTCCGGATGGCTGGCCTCGGCCTCAGAGTGTGAATGTTCACTCCCTTCTTCCTGAATTGGCTGCTCAATGGCTGTCTCCGGCTGGCTCGCCTCGGCCCCAGAGTGTGAATGTTCACTTCCTTCCTCGGCTTTTGCTCTGTCCTCAATTTGTTCCTCATTTTCCCCCGAGGGTTCCTATTCTGGTGCTGGTGGTTCCTCTGTTATTTCGATCGGCTGGTTGATGCTTAGCTGGATTTTCTCCAGTCTGCCTCTTATCCTTGCCAACCGAGCTGACTTCCTACGCCTCTCAGGCTGTTCGGGTGTACTGGCCACCTGTTCTTCCACCACCATCTTTCTGCATTTTTCAGCTTGCTCTGGAGTGCCAGAGGAATGCCTACGTTTCAAGGCAGCACGTACTCCTGTAGCATGTTCCTTATGTTTCTCTTCATGTCCCGATGCTCTAGAGGAACGCTTTCGTTTAACTGATTCCGTGCGCTTCTTGGGTTGCTCGGGTGTATCCCAGTGGTGCTTAGGTTTTGGCGATTCTCTGGGCTTCTGAGGTGCTTCAGAGGTACTAGCGGGGTGCTTAACCTTTAGGGATGGAAATGCCACTCCCCCTCCTATTGCTGTAATAAGCTCCCCCCAGTTACTCTGTTGCTGAGTGAGACTGTGGCTCACTATCAGGCGAATCATCCCATGGTGGCTAACCACTGCATCTTCATGGTGTGCCTTTTTCAGGCATTGAGAGGCATCATGCAGTAATGAATTTAACAATGCGGGGAGGTTCACAAAACATTTTCCTTTTAATACAGCAAGGAGCTTAAGGTGACGCGGTCTTACCACATCTTTTCGCCCCTCGCAGGTGATGTAGCTCTGCACTACCTTCGCCAGCTCACTCCAAGGTTCTCCTAGCGTTGCCGACAGCACTCCTTTTCCCTTCACTGTCAGCTTCTATCCTTCATCTTGGAAAATTTCTATGGTCTTTTGCAGTCTTTCTTTCTTTCTCATCCATGTTGGTCCTGAGGCTGGCAGTCTTGTTACTTCCGCGATTATTTCCTCCGTGACCATTATCTGCTTCCCACCTACTACGGAATGTTTTTCCTGCAAATTCTGCAGGAATTCCATGGCCACAGTTTCATTTGATTCACGCAGGCGGCTGAAATAAGTTAGCCATCCTGCCCTTTCTAAGATCGCCCGAGCGGCTTCGGAGACTTCTAGCTTACTGGGCTCGCTTCTCATAGCCTTGCCTCCCATGGTTCTGTTTCGTGATCTAGATGGAACAGCAATTACCAGTCGCAAAGAACATAATCGCAGCAAAAACACAGAGCATGCATGAAAATAGCTTGTAAATAACAACTCTTTGCAAAAATAGCATTATCATGGCATTAACCCATATCGTACCTTCGTACCATATTATTTCCGAATGATGAGCTAACACGTGGCCGGCGGAGTAATGAGGTCGCCCCCCCCCACGCAATATGATAGGTTGTACCAGCCGTCAAATAGAGGAAGGGCCGCCATCCCGTCACCAAGTCATAAAGAAGCAGCATATGGAGATTTGCCATGTTTCAGATTAGACAAAGAAATACCGATATCGAGGCGAAGGTTAGATCGCATTTTGTATAAGCCTGCATGATGTGATGCAAGATAGGAGGATAGGACATCTGGTGCTCATATAAAGCCTGCAGTAGTCATAGTCGATGCCTTTGCCATGATTGGGGGTGATAGGTATTTATGCGACGTATCCATCAACGTGTAAGATATAATTATTACGAGGATAGAAAAGAAGTATTTTAATATGATCCTAATTGGTGTGAATAGTATGACTCTGATACCATTAACAGAGCTCTGCTGCCGACAAGTGTTCATAACCTTGGAAGAGTTGTTTATTTCACCCCGGAACCATTATCCTTTGTGTATTGTTGAAGAGCAATTCTTGTCAAAATGTAGGTCATCATGCTGGCTTGGTAACCAGATAACCATGATGCCATTCACCAGAGAGGCGCGAAACGTGGGCAGGCTGGCTCGTAATGAGACCCCCTGTTCCAAGGTTTGTTCACGTAGCGAACCCATTGGACCATTTCCCTGGTGTGGTCGCCATTGATGGGAATGCCACTTCACTTCCAATCTTATGATCATAGTAGGCTAGTTATTTAATGAAACCCCCTATCCTGCATTTGACAGATAATTTTTCTTTTTATTTTTCTTTTTCTCTTTTTTCTTTAAAACAGACTTTTGCTCTTGTGCAATTACACATAAGGCTGGTTCAACCCTCCTTAAGAGTGGGAATGGCGGAAGAAGTCTTGTTATCCCAATAGGAGGATATAAATCTTCTGTTCTTATTTCCAAGTAATAATAGGGAAAATTGCAGGGGCTCAACATGATAAAGATTTTCAATAAGGCAGAGAAGGTGAGACTATGACAGTCAGAATGATGAGTGTATGAATCCTTCCTTTGATGTTGCATCAATACTAGGGCTGTTAAAAATAGCGATTTATGATATGCTGATCTCGGTATATCTTGGATTTTATAATCATGGCATAAGTATATAGTTGCTCTTTATGGCTTTGGAAAGAGAATGGACAACACATCCTTCATCTGAACGGAGCGAATCAGAAAAAACACAGAAGTGTTGTTCCTTTTTGAAAAGGAACGGCAAAAACCAAAAAGTGTTGTTCCTTTTGAAAAGGAACGGTAAAACACACAAGTGCTATTCCTTTTGAAAAGGAACGACAAAAACACACAAGTGTTGTTCCTTTTGAAAAGGAACGGAAAAACACACAAGTGCTGTTCCTTTTGAAAAGGAACGGAAAAAACACACAAGTGTTGTTCCTTTTGAAAAGGAACGGAAAAAACACACAAATGCTGTTCCTTTTGAAAAGGAACGGCAAAACACACAAGTGCTGTTCCTTTTGAAAAGGAATGGCAAAAACACAAAAGTGTTGTTCCTTTTGAAAAGGAACGGCAAAACACATAAGTGTTGTTCCTTTTGAAAAGGAACGGAAAAAACACACAAGTGTTGTTCCTTTTTGAAAAGGAACGGCAAAAACACACAAGTGCTGTTCCTTTTGAAAAGGAACGGCAAAAACACACAAGTGCTGTTCCTTTTGAAAAGGAACGGCAAAACACACAAGTGTTGTTCCTTGTGAAAAGGAACGGCAAAAACACACAAGTGCTGTTCCTTTTGAAAAGGAACGGCCAAAAATACACAAGTGCTGTTCCTTTTGAAAAGGAAAGGCAAAAACCAAGAAGTGATGTTCCTTTTGAAAAGGAACGGCAAAAATACACAAGTGTTGTTCCTTTTGAAAAGGAACGACAAAGAAAACCATATATACAGAATTTACAATTTTATATACAAAATGTGGTAAGGGATGAATTCCTTACTGATCTAAAGGGGAGGAAGTTTTTTCTTCCTCGCCCATCATCGTGATATTAGTGTCCTGTCGTAGCTGTTGACAAAAAGATTCCCGAGTGAGAGGTTTGTGGTACAGACGAACTCGGTGGCCGTTTACCTTAAATGTATATCTGGACCCATTGATTGTAATCAGGGTAAGGGTCCCATTGTGATGGACTTTTTGAATCTCATATGGTCCCAACCAACGAGTCTGAAGCTTCCCCGGGAAATCCTGAAATCTAGAATCATATAACAGAGCCCAGTCTCCTTCATGAAATATCTTGTCTTTGATGAGCGCATCGTGCCACTTGGCTAGCTGTTGTTGAATAAGTGTTGTATTTTGTAATGCAGAGAGCCTTATTTCATCTAACTCATTAATTTGCTGTAATCAATTTTTTTGTGCTTCACTTAAATCCAATCCGACTTCTTGGGCAGTTCGCAACGTTTGGATCTCGAATTCTATAGGAAAAATGGGATGCTTTCCGAACATCAAGTGATATGGTGAGTAGCCGGTGGTGCTCCTCCATGTGGTTCGATAAGCCCACAGTGCTTCGGGTAACCGGGCGGCCCAATCACGGCAATGTGAGGCAACAATTTTTGTCAAAATGGACTCTATTACCTTATTGCTGCTCTCCACCTGCCCGTTTTCCTGTGGATGGTATGGGGTAGTAATCTTGTGTTGAACATGATAGTTATTGAGCGTTGCAGCTAATTTATGTCCCACAAATTATGGTCCTCCGTCTGTAATCACTTCCCTTGGGAGACCATAACGTACAAACAAATGGAGCAAGAATTGTATTACCGAATCTTCTGTAGCTCTAGGCATTGCCTCCGCTTCAACCCATTTGGTAACGTATTCAGTTGCCACCAAAATATAGGTTCTTTGGTTTGATGGCGGGTTGATGGGTCCGACGAAGTCCAGAGCCCAGCGTTCGAAATGTTCGATCACTAATTGAGACCGCAAAGGCATTTCGTCTGCTGGACCAGGTCTTCCTGCACGCTGACAGCTATCACAGGCCTGGACAAATTTTTTCACGTCTTTGAAAATTGTAGGCCAGTAATACCCCGTTTGTAATACTTTATGTGTTGTTCTTCGTTCGACGAAATGTCCTCCACATGGCCCATCGTGGCAGGCTTTCAAGATATCAAAGATTTCGTCCTCCCGAATACATCTTCTGATTTCCATATCTGCACCTGTGTGAAACAAATAGCCCCCAACCCAGGAAAATCGGTTGCTTTTCTGAACAATCTGCTTCCGTTCATTGGGAGTTAAATGTTTTGGAAGTTTACCTACTACGAGATAGTTAGCAACATCAGCGTACCAGGGGGTTTGAACAGCAACAACAAATAGGTGTTCGTCTGGAAATTGGTCCTCAACTGCTGCTGTTTCAAATGATTTTGGTATTCTTGAAAGAAAATCAGCTACCGGGTTCTCCTTCCCTGGTTGATCTCTGATTGTAATATCAAACTCCTGCAATAGGATCAACCACCTGGTTATTCTTCCATTTGTAACAGGTTTATTTGCTAAATACTTGATAGCAGAATGGTCTGTAACGGGATAGCCTGTAATATAGTGTCTAAATTTATTAATAGCGTGTATCACAGCTAAGAATTCTTTTTCGGTGACAGTGTAATTTAATTCAGTCGGGGCCAAATTTTTGCTGATGTAATAGATAGCGTATGGTATTTTATCCTCTTCTTGGCCCAAAACTGCACCGATTGCTGTGTCTGAAGTGTCGGTTGAAATTTGGAATGGTAAATTCCAATTAGGTCCTCGGAGGACTGGAGCTGTAGATACCAACTTCTTTAGTTCTTTGAAGGCTCGATCACATTTTTCTATCCATAAGAAGTCAACATTTCCAGTTAATGCATGTAAAGGTGCAACAATATGTGAATAATGTTGTATGAATCGTCTATAATACCCAGAAAAACCAAGGAAACTGTGTACCTCTGTTTGATTAGTGGGGGTTGGGATAAGCAAAAGTATTTGAATTTTAGCCGGGTCTCCCTGAATACCAGCTACTGAGATATAGTGTCCCAGTATGAGCCCTTCGGTCATCATCAGGTAACACTTTTCGTGACTCAAGCAAAGCCTGGTGGCGATGCAGCGTTCTAGGACTTTTTCGAGAGTATCTAGGGCTGGATCAAAGTCATCTCCATATGGTGTGAAGTTGTCCATTTAGACCTCCAATCCATCATTGATTAAATCTGCAAAGATGCTAAGAACAACCTTTTGGAATGTGGCCGAAGCATTACATAATCCAAAGGGTAAGACTCGATAAGCGAACGTTCCCCAGGGGCAAGTAAAGGTAGTCTTATCCTGGTCTTCAGGGGCAATCTAAATCTGATTGTATCCGCTGAAGCCGTCCAAGAAAGAAAAGAATTTCTTGCCTGCTAAGGTGTCCAGTACCTGATCTATGAATGGGAGAGGGAAGTGATCTTTTTGTGTAGCTTTGTTTAATTCTCTATAATCGACACAGATCCTCCATTTCTCGTTCTTTTTAGGTACTACCACAAGTGGGGAGACCCATTTGCTGTCAGAAATAGGATAAATAAAATTAACGTCTAGGAGTTTCTGAAGCTCATCTTTTACAATGTCTTTTAAGTGCGGGTTGAGTCTTCTTTGCGGTTGACGAACAGGTCTTGCATCTTTTTCGATGTAAATACGATGTGTGCATAGTTGGGGATCAATCCCTTTCATATCGGGATAGTCCCATGCAAATGCCTCCTGATACTTCCGTAACAGCTGGATGAGTTTTGTCTCTTGTTCTGGTGTCAGATTAGCATTAATATTTAGAGTTTTCCCCGGTTCAATTTGCACTACTTTGCTATTAGCGACAGAAGTCACAGGTATGATTTGGTCATGTCCGTTTTTCAGGGGATCCTTCTCTAATTCATTGTCAAATGCTGCTTTTATCATAAAACAGTGTGCATGCGATGTGGATTCGGTTTGATTAATGAATTTGTTGATGGCGTCATCTTCGGTTTGATCTTTGAAATCTAGCGCTTCCTGGACTGTTAATGGGGGTCTAATATTGTCAGTGATATATGAGGCAGGGCGGGGATTGGTTAGTGATGTATGAGGTGTGATGCTTGGTTGCGCTGGAGGGTACAAGATTAGATTTTTAATATCCAGCCCTCTGGTTATAGTCATTTTTCCCTGCCGGCAACCAATATAGGCGTCAGCAGTAGCGAGCCATGGTCTACCTAGAATTAGCGGATGTCCATCTAGTCGGGCTTTTGGATTAATTATCAGGAAATCGGTCGGGTATTCCCAGGAGTCCACTGAAACCATCATATCATACAAGGTGCCTTCTGGTCTTATTACTGATTGGTCAGCTAGTTCTAACAAAGTGGAAGTAGGTTCTACTGATGTAATTCCGAGCTTCTGGCAAGTTGATGTTGTCAGGATGTTAATTGCAGCCCCTAGATCAACTAGAACGTTGGTCAAGGTCTGCCCACAGATTTGAACAGTGAAAATTGGGTTTCCAGGGTCCTCGTATTTGACTGGTGTCTCTTTTCCTGATAGGAGGTCAGATAAGGTGCCGACTACCTGGACTTTTGGGTTAGGGGTTACATTTCTTCTTATTTTTCTGCTACACATGTCTTTTATGGTTTTTGTATATATGGGGATATCCTGTATAGCTTGAAGGAAAGGAATTCTTATATACAAGTTTTGAAGTTCTCCCAGAATATCGAAATTCGGATATTGCGTTGGTCGCGGGATGGCCAATCGTTCTGGGAAAGGCGGAGGAGATGTAATTATTCGCTGATTGGCTTGGTCTTTACTTACATATTCCTCTTGTAACGGCTGTGTTATAGGCAATTGATCTTCCATGTGAGTTGTTCTATGTCCCTCAGTTTCTATTATTCGCCCAGATCTTAACTGGAGATCATTGCACTCCTACAGATCCGGTTCAATCTCTGGGGGTTCTATAATTTGAAGAGATTGAACTGGTCTATTATTTGGATTAGGGTTGGGTTGGGCTGGGAGCTGCGGTCTCAAGTTAGGCTGGGGATTTTGTTGTAAGGCTGGCAGAGTTGGTTGAGGGAGCGGAACTGATCTTGGCGATTGATATGTTGATCTTGGCCAGTTTGTCTGCCAGGGTGAACCTTGCGAGGTAGAAGGGGTCCATTGCGGAGGATATGCATTATTCTGCCAGTATGGTGGGGGATATGGGAAGTTTGGCCAACCAAATTGATTCATCCAAGGATTCGGAGTAGGGAACATTTGAGGTGACCAATTCGAAAATGGGTGCTGAGACTGGTTTTGCCACATATTCTGTTGCTGAGCATTAAACTGCGGGGGTTGAAAAGAAGAGGAGGGGTCTGAGAACATACCATATTGCCTTGGTTTCCATTGACGACGCTGATTAATAAAATATGTTGATTCTGGCTCCTCTTCTGCTTCTTTGTATACTGCCTTCAAACCAGGAAGTGAGGGGCAGCTTTCAGTCAGGTGGTCCTTGGTACAGATAGCACATGTTTGAACTGTATCGAGCGGGCATTCCTTGTGGTTGTGTTTCTTCTTGCATCGAGGACAGAAGATTGCTAAATTTTCTTCCGCCTCTGCTTGCTTCTGCTTAGCCTGCACAATATCAAGCTGTGTAGTCAATGTCCGTAGGATATCATTTTTAAAATTTTCTAGCAAATTTCCAAGTTCCACCCGTGTTACTCCCTCTGTTGATGTTCTGTGATCTCTGGTAAAGCGATCATATTCTGCTGGTTTTATCCTTGTGCTGCCTCTTGAGCTCCTAATACACAGATCAATGATGTCAGCGAAAATTTCCTGATAAATGTCTCCTTTCCCCATAATATTCAACGTTTCAATCCATTGCTCTTTCATACCTCTAATTAATGCGGTTTTCAATACATTATCCGGCAGAGGCAACGATGCATAGGGAGATCTTTGCAAGTTGTATTGGAAACGTTCTACATATTCTTCTAAAGTTTCGTTTGGTCTGGCTGACATTTGAAAGATTTCATCTTTTAGCTCTCTTGACCTACAGTAATCCTGATATTTCTTTAAAAAGGCTTCTTTCATTTTATCCCAATTGTTAATAACCCCACCACCTAAACCCATAAACCATCTTAAGGCGGCCCCTTTTAATGTGGAGGGGAATAATTTTAATTTCTGGGGATCAGTGGTGTAATCGTATCCTCTACATAATACATCAAATTCGAACAAGAATGCATCCGGATCCTCCGACGTAAGGCCATGGAATGTGGGAATATGCTGGAGGGGGATGGCTTTCATGGGCACATTCGTTACAGAGTCTACTATAGGGTATTGCAATGTGGAGGTCTGGGTATTTGGCTGATTCTGCGCCATGGGATCAAATATATGCCAGTAATCTTCAGGAATTTCTAAGAGAGTGTTCCTCGGTTGAGTGGGGGCAGTCTCAACAGGAATTGTTTTGACAACACTCCCTTTATCATGGATAATGATGGTCCCCACTATCTGAGGTGAATGAATTCCTTCGACAAGAATTCTTGCAGCGCTTCCTTGATCCGGACTACTTAAAGGCTGATTTGGCTCAATTGGAGATCTAGGTTCCCATGTTTCTCCTTCTCCTTCACAAAGGTTACTAAGATTCCCTTCGTGCAGCAGTCCAGGAGTCAAATTTTCAATTTCTTGAAAGTCCTGCTCCTCTGTTTGACTGTGCACCTCGGCAAAGGCTTCAGATGGTGATTCTGAGGCCTGAAGGGAACTAGTAGGATGTTTAGAATTAGTTTTCTTATAACCTACTGATGGCTGAGATTCGGCTTTCTTATAGATTTCGTCTATGAAGGTCGTTCGCCCAAGGGTCACCGACCCCTTGGCTTTTTCGGCTTTAGATGGAGGCTTCTGATTTTTCTCAAGCTTTTTTTGCTTAGTCATGCACTCCAATTAAATTGCTAAATCCAATCAATTTCTGCTGGGAAGGCGGACGGTGGAGCAGGGCTTTTACATGCTCCATACGTAGGTTCTTACCTTCCGTTTTTAAAATCCAATTCCTCCCTGGCAGATTCGCACACTACCCTGTTTTAAAAACAAATGGATATACCCTTCCCGGGCAATGGCGCCAAAATGTAGAGCTGTAACAAGGGCCTTTTTTACCTCTAGTTATCTCACATTACAAGTCAATCCGGGAACGTTTTTGTTATTGCGAAGGGTATCTCAATTTGAGGCGATTTGTCAGAATAATGCTTCGTAGTATAGATCTAAGAAATACAAGAGTAAATGGATGCTAAGCTATGCTAAATTACTTCTACATAAAGAATTTCACCATGGCAATTGTCAGTCAAGGGTACGGAACAGTAACCCATCCTTTTAGAAACTATAAGGAAAAAACTAGAGTATGGATCATGGATCTGGGAGCATAATAGCGTATGCTGTGTCTCACGACAGCCTTGATCCTCCTCCCACACAATATCAAGGAATGCAAGTAAAAAGGAACAGCAAGAAAGCAGAATGGAACAACAATTCTGAAATGGAACGACAACTCTTAAATGGAGCAACAATAAAAAGGAACAGCAGTAAAGAAACTAAATCTCGCGAGTTCAACCCTCTCAATTCTTGGCACCAGCTTACATACAAATAAAGGCAATCTTTTGTACAAGTAGACAGTTAACCAAATGGAACAGCAAATCACCATAAACAGGAAACGTCAATCATATATAAACATAATCTGAAACGATCACCAATAGTTCATTACTTCAACCATATGCAGCTGAAACATTCCACCTATAAAGTCTGTAACGAAAGTGAACAACTTGTTATGTGATCAATTCTGGAAATATGCTGTAAACTCGTTACAAAGATTTACAAAAGGAAAACTACTGATAACCAAGTATGGAACAGCATGTACGTATATCAAATTATAGAAAACAGTAAACAAACCATACGAAGCCAAACTGTAATGATTCAATCAGCCAGTGTCCGTTGGAGCCGGGCCCTTAGCTCTCAATGGCACCACCGTAATTTACTTCAGATGCAGGAGGAAATTAACACCGAATGTATTATATTAAAGCATCAACGATAATACAACAAAACTAAGTCTCAAAGAGACTCGATAGTCTGAGTATAACCGATAGTGCAACTTATAAAACAGAGAGTAAAAATACAAAATATTCCAGACGTCCCTTAAGTCTTTGATGCCGCCCCATCTTATACAAGTAATGGCGGAGTTAACTAAACAACAAAATAATTGAACGTAACGATTCCTCAGGATCAAAGATCCTGAGGGATCTGTTAAAAAACTAACTCCTTTCTTTTTTCTTCCTCGTCTTCCGAACTGACAATCCTTGATCTCATCCTGGAATGATTTGCCTTAATTTACTCGCCCTGGTCTGGACTTTATTCAGAATTAGGGGGACAGCCGTTATCTGCTCATGGGATTCTTGTTTAGCACCGTGCCTTCTTACTTTTGTCCTAACCTGCATGAAAGAAGATATGTTCAGGAATTGGATCATTCATATTCATTCCCATTGCATTTTCCCTATTGTATAATAAAGAAAAGGCTACAACTATTGCTTGAAATACTACTAAGTTATGCGTTAAAACATACCTTTCCAATGCTCTACATAACCTTTGAGTTTAATCCTGTAAAATTCAGTGCAAATTCTTTAGTCACTTGTGCATGACACCCTTGTAGATTCTTACAGAAGTTCCAACATCCAGCTTGTTTAAATTCCTTATCCACCTCTCTGTTCTTCAATGTTATATCCAAACCTTCAGGCTCATTTGTCAAACATTTTCGTAATCTGTGTTCTTTCCTTTCTACTAATCCCTCCAGGAAATTTCAATGACCTGTAGGCAGGGAATGCTAGCACTGTTCAGACTGTAAACTCTACCTCTCTTGAATCTCTGCCTTGCCTGATTTGTTGCCTCGCTTGATTTGCTGCCTCGCTTGATGACAATGTTTTTTTTTTCAATTTGAAATCTTGCAAATTATAGTTTTTTAAAATTGCAATCTTGCAGATTTGTTACTCATGCAAGGCTTACAATCATCATTAAAACTTGTGCATAGGTGGCTTTCCTTGGTACTTGTATTCCATGTGTATCAACATATCTAATGGTTGTGATAATGGAGATGGGTGGTGGGACGTGATCTGTGGAGTACATGAACTGAAAAAGAATGACGCAGCCATAGATTAACTTGACGGATTTGACATTTGGGAGAGATTCGCTGCGAAATGCACGAATATCTGATTTCGCAGCGTGGTCAGTTTAAATTTTGAATGATGCGCTGCGAAATCACCTAATAATGTATCATGCTGTGAAAACACCTAATGGGATTTTGCGCTACGAAACTGCTAAACAGATTAAATGCACTGCGAAAACACTTTAGACAGGTTACATGCGCTACGCAATTACCTAAAAGGCTTTGTGGTAGATAACAAAGTAACACATTACTATGAGATTAGTGATGAATGAGGGTGACCGGTGGTAGATAAGAATGCATGCTTGAGTCATGACCTCCTAAGACTCAGACTCTAAGGAAAAAAACGAAATCAACTTAGACTAACACTGACCTTTATCATCAAGCTAGTGTGAGAAATTTTGGCATTAGATTTCTTAAGTGATAACACGTTCCGTGTGGTAGATGTGGGATTCATTAAGGCCCTCCTACGATGGGTCACTTCTTGTCAACATCAACTCATTATCCAAGAAGTCGACCTAGGAGTAATCCTTTCAGTACTTTGAAGCTTGCATGCCTCAATGGCAAGTTTCTCACTTTCGGTGACAAGTTTACATCAATGGCCTTCGCCCGAAAGATTTTACGTGGTGTTCGACGCCAAGTCACTTTTTCACACCATGTGAATTGTACTGTCATACCTTGAGGGTCATCATCACTATCGGTGATTCCTCTCGCGCCTATTAACAGCTTACATCATTGGCTGGTAATCAGGTGATGTCTTTCCATGTTCGACTCCAGAATATATTTCACATGGATTGAATTGTACTCTGGGCAAAGAATGAACGAGTTTGAAGACTCTGGATCTAGTTTCATCCATCCAGGCTGTGATATATTCAAGAAAATAAAGACATCAAATGTACATAATTGCCAAACAGATGATCATTCGAATCAAAGGATGATGGCTCTATCCAAATCATTAGTCCGTCACACAGACGGTTTTCTGTCCTATGTACATGAAAATGAATTTATAAAGCTGAGCATGGGAATGCTCGCCTCAGCTAGATCATGAAAATATTATGAAGATAATGTATTGTATTGTATCTTATTACAGGTCACCTTCTAGTTCGAAAAAACCTCGGATCCTCATGATAAAGAATTTCACCTGACATCAAAAGTTTAATGACCTCATGCTTTAGGGGGAAACTTTTATAGACATTTTTGGGCACTGCAACCCAAATCATACATGTCCATAAACCAAGGGCTTCTGAGTCCCTAAAAGTGTTGCTTCACACCCTAAAGGAGCAAGGTTAGTTGATTACATCATCTCCCAAAAGTTCTCCATGAAAAACTTCTCAGAACTAGTCAAAACTGGACCATACAGACTGCTCAGTGCTAAGTGTGCGATGCATCTCACCTGCTTAGTGAAAAAAGTGTGATGCATGCTAGATAACACTTCTGTAGGGTGAAATGAGCAATATAAGACAAATGGCAGAGACAATTTGCAAGGTGGATGATCATGGAATCTTCCATAAACTTCTCCTGTTACACTTGCCTCTCGGAATTTGACCAGGGATGAGTAAGAGATCATGAATCTCCAAGTGGAACCAAGAAATATCAAAGAGAGGACACTAATCAAAAACCTAGCAGCTGACTCACCCCACTGCAAACATCTATATATGGATCCCTCATCACAGAGATCCAGAGACTGGAATCTTGTATTTTGTAAGGAAGTGTTGTTGGTTTCTTGGTGGAGCATCATAGTGTTCGGTGATCTAAGCTTTTCATACAGTGAAGAAGGGCGTTCAGGCTGGGAGGATGACGTTAGGTCAGAACAATAGGTTGTAATCCTCTTTGCTATTTCTTTCTATCAATAAAGCTATTCGAGTTTTCCTCCACATTCTTGTATGTTTGATGATATATGCATTTGTGTGGTCAATATATATCTGGTCCTATATTGTTTATGATTGTAGATGTTTGTACTTCGATAGTGTTACGCTGCTTTGACTTTATAGGTGTTCTCTGAGGCGAGAAAGGAAGCGGCAAAGATCTGTCAGAAGGGAGAGGAACCAAGCAAGGAACCAAGTGCAAGACTGAGGTTGGTATCCTTTTTTCCCCGCTTATCTACTTCTCATAAAGGAAAGCGAAAGTAGTTTTAGTTTGTTTGTTTCTAAGATAACTACCCATCTTAGTGGGACTAGTAGCTTCGAGTGGACACTAGATTTCCCGATAACAGTTTTCTTGATAAATTTTTTTGTATTTCTCTTTTCTGAGTTGTTGTCATTTCTCTTTGATATTTCAGCTATTTTCTTAGGATCATACTCTAAAGTTTTCTTAGCAAAATTATTCAGATATTTTCTGTTTGAGATAGCATTGTTTTTCTTGCTCTTGGGATTATATTGTCTATGGAATTCTATTATAGAATTTTCAAAACCATGTTTATAATCGTCAAATTTTTCAGATTCTAGTTCTGTTTGAGTCAACAAAAACAATTCATGTTCTTCTTGCGTAAGAATAACATAATCATCTTCATTAGTTCCCATTAAATTTATCTGACTCTCCTCCACTTCTTCAACTACACTTGTATCATTAGCATAATTTTCTTGAAATGGTGGCCTAATTTGTTGATCTGGGCCTCTTTGATCTCTTTGTCTAATTTGTGGATTGTTTCTCCTAGGGTTTGGATTTCGGTTCTGTTGGGAAGGTGTATTTTCCCTATGAACATTCCTATCATTTATACTGACTCTCTTCATCATCCTTTCCATAGTCCTTACTAAGAAATCAATTTTGGCTTATGCAACAAAAGTCAAAGCATCTTCCTTAAAAGTCACTTGTCTTTCAGTTCTCATCCTAACTCTTTTAGCTTGTAAATTGGCCTCTACACTCACATCGTCTCTTTGCATTCCTTCTAATGTTGGATAATTTCTTTCCCTAATCTGGTACAACATATCTACATCAAAACCATCTGGGAACTTTCTCAAGGCTAAATCCTGGGGTGGTTTGATATTTACAGGTATTGTTGAATCTAGCACAATAATCATGTACACTTTCACCTACCTCCTTTTTAATATTTTCATATTCTGATAGAATTTGCAAAGGGTTCTTCTTAACTTCCCATCTATCATGAAAATTTTGGTGAAATGTAGGGAGTTCAGTTATACTATTTGTAGGCAAAGATTTGAACCACTTTCTTACTTCTCCTCCTAAACTTTGCGCAAACATTCTGAACTTAATACTTTCATCAGCTATCTCTTGTAGTTCAAAACAATAATTCATTTTTTCCACATGTTCTTGGGCTATTAATGTACCTGTCCCATCAAACAACACAATTATGGATTGATAGTATTGTGGCATATTGGCCAATGGTGCAGGTAGCACTAAAGGAGCATATCTGGCAGCCATGATTAGTGGTGGTGGTGGAGGACCACTTGAAGGAAGTTTAAAAAATGGGTGAAGTAGGTCGAACAGTGGATGAAGTTAGACTAGTGCTAGGTGGGAATGAGAGTATGGGAATCTAAGCAACCTTATGTTGAAGAATGAAAGAAGGGGTGGGAATTATGGAGGCAGTAGGACTTGGTGACTAAATATATGCAGGTGGAGATGTGAATGAGGAAGCTACAAGGTTTAAAGCACTTAATTCTACTGATTGTCGAAGGTAAGAATCATCAATTTCTGAGGTGAGGTCTATCATTAGATATTGCAGTGTATCAAAATGTTGTAAGAGTTGAAGATCTAATTCAATTTATGAGGAAATTTCTCTTACTGGGCTTTTAGGTAAGATTTATGGATCAAAGATGATATGGTCTTTCCAATTCTCCGATTTATTCCTGAATAAGCCTTGTTCAAAGTGTAAATCAAACTGGATAAATTGGAAGGTGATAAATTTTTCGGGGAGTGAGTTGGCTCTATGAAGAAATCTACTGCTTGTATGACTCTCAATTCTAGGAGTTTTCATTAGGATCTTTTCAGGATTATCTACTATGGTAAGAGGGTTGGGATCTAGATGGGATCTAGTAGAGATTCTTTTAGGAGCTATTGTTTAGATCTAACACGCTGACAAATTGAATATTCAAAAACAAAAGATAAACCAATCTTAGGAGTTATAATATCATACAAAGCTATTTAACTGGGTACTCTGAATTTGAATGAAAGGATAAATTTTCAATGTGTCCTCAGTATGGTCGCCACTATGTTATCGTTCTGTGGTTTTGAATATTGGCAAGACAAAAGCACAAAAGATACATCAAACCACTTATGAGTCTACAAACTAGCCTTCCTGGACTCAAAGAGGGCTCTCTCTATGTAATTATGATTTAATTTTGTTTTTAGCGCTATAATGTTTTAGGCTATATATTAAGAATAAAAATATTGTTTGTTTATTTGTTCATTTGGTTGGAGAAATATCATTTTTTAATATTTTCCATTGGGTTATGGAGTCAAAGAGGGTGGTAGCATCAATCTTACAGAGTATTTGTAGGGAAAGCTAATTGTTCCTACTAGATCTTTAAAGTAGAGTGATAAATGGAATGATAGAAAAATGATATCAGTTAGGATTAAAAATCATTCAAGTATTTTTTTATCATACTTCAGAGGAAAACATATAGATTGTAAACACAGATAAAAGTAAGGTGCTCCAACAACATATCTTAAACTATAATTTCTACTTCACAATAACAATGAAAGATGCATGGATGGATAAACATAAATACATTAAACATAGAAAGGAAAACATCGCCACGTCAAAACAGATCAAGTATCCTATAAATTGTCCTTTTTATTGATGCTCCATCTCAAAATTACAATGCTCCAAACAGAAAAGTCTTTCCAATGACTAGGGTCCAACCCCTAATACTCCCAATGCATGGAGTATTTAAACAAAAACTACAAAGATTTTCATTGTACACTTGGAAATCTATCATTTATTACAATTAAGGAAAAACTGACTAATGTAGCCAAGTAGTGGTCACGCTGAGAAAAGTAGGATAGGTGTCCCTATTTTCAGGGCTGCTACTGCCTAAAGTATTAATTTGACTAGAGTGGTTCTGCTAATGTAGCTGGTGCCGACTCATGCTCATATGGTTATTCCAGTCATCCTTGTCTTGTTCTTCCTGGTAGTCACATAAGTCACTCCACTTTTTCCCCTATGGGATCTTGATCTTGGTTATTCTTCGATAAATATCATGAGAATCAGAGTATTTGGCAAACGATGGCTTGACCGGAAACACATGTTTCAGGTCATGTTGAATGTAAATTTGATTGCTAATTCCTTCTAGTAAATCCTTGCATGTTATGTTGCATTTGATTTTGGATAGATTTGTAGCATCTGTGGCTATTCCTTGTAATTTCTTGACATAATCCCCTCTGTCCATGAGTTTGTCATTTATAAAAAATAGAGAGGGAAGGCCTTTTTGATGTAGAGGTAGCATTCTATTGAAAAACCTATTGACTGTCCCCTTTGTCCATGAGTTTTTCATTTATAAAAAATAGAGAGGGAAGGCATTTGATGTAGAGGTAGAATTCTGTTGAAAAACCTATTGACTGTCAGCTCTAGGACTTGGCATTTTTCTTGAAGCCACACATTTAAATTCTTCTTTGTCAGCAACTTTTTGACTTGTAGTATGGTATCTGTCCTATCTTCTACTCCCAATTCTTCCAGCTCATATATTTTCTTGCATTCAGAAACTTGATAATTTTGTTTATTGTTGCTAGCATATTTCCCAACTTTGTATTGGTTGCTGAAATGGCTTATTTGGCTTTCTCTACTAACTCTTTCTTCTCAAAAATAATTTGGGCGCTAGGCAAAATTTCATTCATACGATCTATTATTTTGCGCCAAATTATCTCCTTAACCCTCCCTACAGTATTTCCAATGGGGGATTCTTTTTATAACTTCTGAAGCTTCTCTATCAATGCCTTTTCTCTTTGCATCTCTAGTAAGTGATTGTTTTAAGCTCCTTTAATATGATCTTGTAGCACGCCAACTTGGCATTCCAGCCTCTTGATTTCTTCATTCTGCATATTCTTTCCTTCCGTAGATCTTGCCAGCTATTCTACACTACTTCCTACTCCTGTGGCTACACCTGCTGGAGTAGTCATGGATAGGGTTGTTAGAGGAAGGGCCTCCACTATTGTGCAATCCATTTGTGTTGATTTTTATTTCTCCTGCACCATATTTTCCATCTCTGTTTCCATCTATTTGATTTGGATGGATTGCTCCACTATTAGTTTCATCATGTCAGCCTTTATTCTCTCTGTTTCCTCTATTTCCTTGGTCAGTGGATCATGTGTAGTAGGCAGCTTGAGTTTCTTCTTCAGAACTACAATGCCTAACTCTTTCTTCTTTATTACTTCTTCATCTGCTTTTGTATATGAGGGATCATATCCAAATTTTATTATTAATTCTTCTAAATACTTAATCCCGGTGTCCTTTGACAATGATTAAATTCTCTCCATCTTCAATTGAGAATAAGAATTTGATAGGACCGCCTGTATTTTGAATAAATTCATGGAAGTGTTGGTTAAAGTAGATGAAATCATTTCCCCTGTTTTATTGTGCATGTTACACTGAAATTTGTCACCATGACTATCTGCAGTTAATATGGCTCAATCAATAGTCATATTATCCTCCTTGTCAAGCCTTATACCTCTGCTCTTCATGTCAAACTTCAAAAAAGAGAGAAGGTCACTAAAAAACATGTTTATCTCTGGGTACGCAGGCTCTCTCTACCTTGCCTGCGTGTACGCATCCCAAACTCATTGTACCTGCGTACTTGTACGCTCTGTAAGTCAAGGGATGGGTGCGTACCCCTGTAAAGGTCAAAAGGCACGAGTTTCATCTTAAAAAAGTTACTTTTGGTCACTTCTAGAGCTTTCTAGAAGAGTGTTTGACGTGTATTGGGCGCCTCCAGATGGTTCATGCATCCCTATGATAGAGGAACTTATGCCATCAAGAGAGGAGCTACCCCATCCAAAAGAGGGAGTATCCCATTGATGTTGGAACTGAATAACTTCCTCTAGAACACTATAATACAGGCATTGGGCCAGAGGAGGGGAAGTTGAAAGCTGAACATTCCAAAGGGTAGATGCTCCTGGAATTAGGACTTCCTTGTAGAAGCTTGTGAGGAGAGATTACCATCCTTTCTTGTTTCATTTTTGGAAGTGGGTGAGCTTGTCAAAGTAGAGGAAAACTCTTGCTGGACCCTGGGAAGGAACTTGCATAACACCAAGGCTCAGGTTGTAATGGTTTCTTTTTTGTTTCCTTAATACAAATAAGTCCATTCTTCTCAATGATTTGTTGTTAATGAATTGTTTCATATACTCCTTGGTCTATATGTTGAATATGCTTTGTTTTATGGATTATTCAGGTGTTATGTAATCATTTGATTGTTAGTGTATGCAGGCTTCAAAGTGAAGGAGGAGCTCATATGGATCGACGAGGCTGGACTACTACAACAGGCGTTGGACTTGAGGTAGGATCGAAAAACACTTGGTTTCTCATAGAATAATGTATGTTTAGAGAAGGATTGCTCTTAATTGTCTTGTTTGTCACTAGAGAGTCTTAGAATCCTAGGGAGGTTAGTTTTGTCCGCAAAAATAACTCTTTCCGCATGACACTAACCAATCTACCAATCAGGGGATCTTGTAGAAAACACAATTTTCACCTGAATTGGAGTAATGAAGTGAAAAACAATGGAATTTATGGAGGTATGCATGGTAAGGAGTAGAGGAGATGAACATATGTGAGGCAGGGATCCCTTTGGATCTTCTCTTTGCTCCCTAATTGTCTTTCTCATCCTCTTGCAAATAACAATTATGTTTCTTTTCTTCTTCTTCTTCTTCTTATTATTATATATATTAAACAGCTAGGCTGCCTTAGAGAGGTTTTCACCCTAGATATTTTTCCTGGACACCTCAAGGAAGGTTTTCACCTAGGGATCTTTTAATTTCCTTTTTTTTTCTACCCTACCCTACTTGAAAAACAAAATAACATTCAAGTGTAATAATATTTCCAATGGAGCTAGGTGCACATCAATATGACAAACAAGATGATGTGGAGGCTTGAAATGTATGCTTTGACATGTACCTAGATTTCAGAGCCCAAATTATTTGACTTTGAAAGGATCGAGAATATTTGAGGAAGAGAGTGATGTTGCAACTTAGTGACTGTCTGGAACCATATTTCAATGTAGTTGTGATATCCCTGGTCCACTTGCTACTTTAGATCATCTTGGATGTCTCCTTCTTTCATGACCTTCAAATCTTCCTCTTTTTTCTAAGTGTTCTTTTGAACATATGGAGGATTTGATGGTAACCATGAGGGAGGTTTCTTAATCTCTGGTTTTGCTGTCTGCTCTTCATCAAATGTAGCCCATGGTTTTTTGATCTTCTCTTTTGAAACTTCTTCTTCTGTATGTTGTCCTTCAATGATATCAAGAGAATCTCTTTTTTGCAATACTCTTCTTGAGTTATGGTGAATACTATTGACCTTAAGGGGAGATGTTTGGAAGTGTTGTTCTTAGCATTGTAAGTGGGTTGAGCTACTTCAATGTGTGGGTTTGGAAATGGTGGTATAGGTAGTTGAGTGGGAGTGTATATTTGAGATGGATGTGGATAGGGTTGTGGTTGTGGTGGAGGTGAATGGTAAGGATAACATGGAGTTTGGTATGGAGGATATGGAGGAATACTGAGGATATTGTGGATGGCTCCCATAAGCTCCTTTCCAACCTTGTTGCCAAGATTGGTTTTAGGTTTGTGATGGCCAATGTTGCCAAGGAAAAGGTGTGTTACAACTACTTGGAGGTGGATGTGCATAAGCCTGAAATTCTGAATTAGGCTCTTGCATCATATCAGGTTGAATAAGCTGCCATGGTCCTCTTGGAGCTACATAATATTGCTGCATTGGAAATGGACTTGGTCCATTGTCCTCCTGGTGAAATTTCTTCACCCTTGATAATGATGGACAATGTCTAACATCTTGTGATTCTGCAACACAAATATCAACATTTTCTTTTCCTTGATCTTGCATCCTTAACATTTCTACTTGTTTTGTTAGATTGCTAAGAATTTATGCTTTAAAATCATTAAACAAATTTGCAAGTTTAGCTTGACTTACTGATCTTGATGCTGATTTACCTACTTTTGCTTTTCCTCTTGATATGTGTTTGCATGTTTCATATATTTCCTTAAATGGTAATTGGTATACATCACCTTTATTCATGATATTAAGGAGCTCAATCCATTCATCCCTAATTGTTCTAAGGAAGAGGGTTTTTAGTGTGTCAAATCCTAAACAATGTAGCTTTTTCCTCTTAACATTGTACATGAACCTCTCTATTAGATCCTCCAGACTCTCATCTTCTCTTTGATTCAATCTAAAGATTTCTTCTTTAAGATCATGATCTTTATATTTGTCTAGAAATAACTTTTTCATAGCATTCCATGATCTTATTGAATTATCCCCTAAACTGATGAACCACCTAAGAGCTCTATCCTTTAAGATTGTTGGAAACAATCTCAGGTTTTGAGTTTTTGATAGGTAACCATAAGATCTACAAATAATTTTAAATTCAAAGAGAAATGTTTCTAGATCCTTTGTCCTTATACCACGAAATTTTGGAAGAAAAGATGGAGGGATGTTCTTCATGTTCACACTACTATCAGTATCTTGAATGGAAAATCCAAGAGGATCTTCCTCATTGTCATCATCTCCATCCGTTTCATCTACATTCTTTGTCATTTTCTTCTTCTACCTGCAAGAGTGAATGGTATGTGGTTCTTACTACACCACATGATCAAATGGGGGCTGGGTTGGTATTTGGAGAATTTTCCTGAATTATCCCTACTCCTATGAGACATGAAAGGAAATGTTTTTGGATTGGTTTTTGTACGATTTACTTTAAAGCTGGAGAGTACTCTGCAGAAAGGAAATTTCTTATTAAATGAAAAACTACTAACGGAGTGGAAACTTCTTGCAGAATGAAATTGTTGATTGCAGAATGGAAAGGAAAGCAGATAAATGACAAATGAAAGAAAGAAACTAGATTACTTTTGTAGAAATAAACTAATGGAAGAAAATTGAAGACTATAAGTAGAAGAAAAGAAAGTTAGAGACTAGAAATAGAAGAAGGAGCAGTAATTCACATCCTACTCTGACACCTCCCCGAAAACGACGCTAAAAAGTGATGAGCCTAGGTATTGCAGCAAGATTGCTTCAACTCTCATAGCTACCAACTTTACTTATCAACCCAGGGTTAATACAAACTTGGAGGTGAGAGTGTTATATGCACAAGTAGAAGTGAAGGTACTGCCTGTTGTCATTGATCATCTGGCAAGAGACCCCAGGGGTTCCAAGCCAAACTTCTATAGGGTTAGAAGAAGCTTGATTTTGATGGAAGAAGAGAAAATATATTCTAAGGGAGAGCTACTATAATATAGTAACGAATAAAACAATCATGTAATGCTAAACTCACACCAGACCCTAGCTAACCAATTAAACAACTATGTGAAAAAGAATTGCTAAAACAACACTAATCTAATGCTGTTATCTAAGTTGCAGAAGTAAAAAGCATCAAAAGTAGACTAAGGGGTAAGGAAAGGAAACTAAGCTATGCCTATGTTTAAGAGAAACGGTAGTCAGAGATAAAAATTGGTCAAAAGAGGACGTAATGAGCAACAATGCGTAAGGGTTGTTGGATTAGGCGGGTGAAAGGTAAATGAACAGCTGAGATCGAATCGCAGGAGGGTACGTAGATAGATGGGTGAACATGGTTAACTAATAGGATGAACGGTGGAGATTATGTCATGATGGTTGAGTGAATAGATGAATGAATAGGGTTAACAGGAGATGGACGACTGAGATTAGATCAGGGGCAAAAGAAACGTGTGGAAATGGTAATGGGTTTGCGGAGGTGGTAAGCTGTATTTCGTGTGCCCTCAAAACCATAAGCTATATTTTGAGATTTCACGCAATTAGCCTTACTGAGTGACATGTAGCACGAGAAAACAACCCTTATTGCATGCCCTTGGGTGGATAACGATTGAATAGAAATCCACATGATATGGTGTGATAGCCGTCAGATCTGGCTAGGCAGATGAACAATGGAGATGGGCCAAGCTAGTTGGCGAGTGGGTGATGCGATGGCCCTCAGATCAGGAGATAGATTGATAGTGGAGATTAAAGCGAGAGAAGAAAACGTACGGAAATGATGGAGCGAGTTTAGAAGGTGGTAAGCTATTTATCACGCGCCCTCAAAGATGAAAGCAGTTTTCTAAAATTTCACCTGATTAGCCTCCCCGGGCAACACGTAGCATGGGAAAACCACTCTTATCGCGTGCCCTCAGGCTGATAATGATAGGATAGAAATCCACGCGATATCATGTGATAGCTGTCAGATCTAGTGAGGCTGATCAATGGTGGAGATTTGATCGAGCTAGTTGGCGGGTAGATGCACGATAGCCGTCGAATCAGACAAGGCAGATCGACGGTGAGGATTTAAAGTGCATAAAGTCAACATTGAAAAGGAACTGAGTAGTAATTGGTCAGGTTTTGTTGTGAAAGGAAATCTATGGGTGAAAACCATTTAAACGTGAATTAACAGCTTCCGCCTAAGTATTTCATGCTGAGGGAGAATCAAAGGGATATGAGGGAGATCAAATGGCAGGAAGAGAGTGAAGGAGAAAATGATCATGAAAGGAACAGAGTAACAATATAATGAACCCAATGATTGCGTTTAACAACAAACTCCCTATGAAAACCAAAACCTTATGTTTTTGGGGTTGTTTCAGGGTTTCTTCCTTACGTCATGGTCCCAGAGGGAGGAGGTGAGGTCGATACACTTGTGGGAAACCTTGTGGATCTTTTCTTTGCTAACCTACTAATTGAATGAAAGCATAAATGAAGCAAACTAAAGCACAACTAATCTACTCTACACTACTGTAATGAGACTGCAACTATTTAAGAAAATGAATAGTTAAACAATAAACCTCTGTAATGGAAATGAACTACTGAAGTAAATGAACATTCAAACCATGAATCTATGGTACTGTTGTAATGGAAATGAACTACTTAAGAAGATGAACAAAAAATAGGAAGCTATGCTACTTAACAATACAATAAAGAGGAGCTTTGGCTGCTAGTGTCGGGCCCTAACCTAAGAGCTTCAACGCTCTAAGTTAAATCAGTGCTAGCTCAAAACAAAACTCATCTTCATTATAAATAAAAAACTGTTACAAGACTTGCAGCTTGAAAACAAAGTAGAGTTCTACAGTGAGAAGTCTGAATTCTTGCTACCTCTTGGTAACTAACCATTAACTAACTAACAAAACTGAGGTCCTAAGCCTCTCTACTTATACATCTGAAGTCTCCAACGAATTCCTTCAAAATTATGGAGGCACAACTCCCAATTCAATGATAATCTCGTGCTTTCCCTTTCACTAGCTTGGTTGCCTTCTAGTAGGGAGGCTTGGCTCCCAACTCAAGATAAACTCGTACTTTCACTTGCTTTGCTACCTTCTAGTACACCTAATTTCACTGTTTGCACCTTCACTTGCTTGGGTGCCTTCTAGTACTCCTGAGTTGGATGTTTGCACCTTCACTTGCTTGGTTGCCTTCTAGAAGGGGGGATGTTTGTACTTTCAGCTGATGGAGGGATATTCAAATGGAGGGGCAGTAAATGAGGAGGATTTACCTCCTAGAATTCCTCTCCCTTGTCCCATTTGATTTTTTACCAAGGTCTTTACCATAGTTCCTTGCTTTTATCTTTTATCTCTACATTTTCCTTATTTTTATCCTTTATTCCTGCATTACATGCACTAATAGACCACAAAGCAAAATATCCAACTCTACTCATCTCATAAACAAAATATAATCAAAAGTATGCATTAAGTTGTGAGAATATTTGGTTTGACTAAGCTAGGAGGTGAATTAAGGTCAATTAAGGCCCATATAATTACTCAATGATGAGGCTCATCACCAACTATAGTGTGTCTCCCAAATCATCTTGGCACGCTCGCTTGAAGGAACACATATGTGTCCTAGGTGGCATAACAATGCATCATGTAGGTGAAAATTTGGAACTTTCTTACCTCACATGAGTTTTTGGTATGTGCTGCCAAATTCTGGATTGCTCTCGTAAAGATACAGCTGCCCTAAAGTCTCGTGCCCACAAGATTCAAGCATAGTGATCAACGCCATGACTAGTGGTTGGTTGAGGTAGTCTACAACATTATTGGTGTTTCCCTTATTGTACTTAATGTTCAAATGGAATTGTTGTAGGTATGTGGACCATTTCTAATGGCGATCATTATGAAACTTCCCTTGTGTTTGTATGAATTGTAACAGTTGGTGGTCTATGTGGATGAACATTTCCTTCCCAAGAATGTAATTCTTCTATTGACAGCAAGCATGTACAATGGAATACATTTCTTTATCGTAGGTGGGATACTTTCGGATTATGTCTGAAAGTGTCTCGCTGTCGTAAGCCACTAGATTCCCTTGTTGAGTAAGAATTGCACCAATAGCATAGTCGAAGGTTTCTATCTCAATCCCAAATGGTCATTGCAGGTCTAGTAATGTAAGCATTGATGCAGAGCATAGGTGATATTTCAACTTGGAAAATTCCTTCTATTTGGTTTTGGACCAAAAGAACTTTGTTTTCACTCCTCCCTTTGTGACTTGACTTAAAATCCAAGTGATATGAGAGAACCCCAACATGAACATGTGGTAGAAATTGGAAAGACACAGATAGATGTAGAGCTCTATTAGAGTGGTTGGGGTTGTCCAATACAGAATGATTTGTATCTTGGCTAGGTCCACATGCACACCCTTCTCATCAATGATGTAACCTAGATATTGAACCTGGGTCATGCCAAAAGTGCATTTCTCCAAATTGGCACACATATTGTGTTGTCGTGGGGTTTGGAGGACTTGTCAAATATGGTGGTGGTGCTCTTCCCAACTCTGGCTAAAGATCAAGATTTCATCTAAATACACCACCATGAATTCACTGGTGAAGGGTCGCAAGATGTCATCCATCAATGTCATGGAGGTTGTGGGGGAATTCTTCAACCTAAAAGGCATAACCAACCATTCGAAAATGCCCTCCTTGGATTTGAAGGCATTCTTCTACACATCAGAGGGTTCGATAGGCACCTAGTGATAACCGAGTTTTAAATCACTAAAATATTTGGCCCCCTTGAGCTGGTCCAAAAGGTCATCAATCCATGGGATTGGGTACCTATTCCTTACAATGATCTTTTTCAGCACCTGATAGTCAAAACACAATCTCCAAGTCCCATCCTTCTTCTGTACCAATATTATCGAGCTCCCACAGGGTGATGAGCTTGGCCTAATGTGCCCTTTTTGCAACAAATACTAAATCTACTTCTTGATCTCATTGTTATCCATAACATAGCATCGATAGATTGGTCCATTGGGTAGTAGCACGCTTGGGGTTAGATCGATGGAGTGCTTGACCTGATAGTGCAGAGGCACCCTCGTAGGTGAGGAGAAAATGTCCTTGTACTCCTCCACGACTTTGTTCATCTTTTATTGTTTTCCAAAGGAGCCTCGTTTGGAAGCCATGGCCACCATATTATTCTTGCCCTGAGGGTGAATCATAAGGGAAAAAAATCATGGTCTATGAAATGATCTTACTGCATTTATTTGTAGTGATCAAAGAGAAGGCGGTAGAGGGGGTTACCTTTGGTATCATGTACAAGTTATTGCCCAAAGTAATAATCATAAAGCGAGGCCTTGACTCATATAAAACATGTCACTTCCACAAGTATGGTTTTCCTAACAATACATCACAAACTTCAAGAGGGGAAACATCACACGATACCTCATCTGTAAAGGGCTTGATGTTGCAGGGAAGGCAGCAATTCCCTCTGACATGGAGATCTCATCCTTAGTGAAGCCACCGGGTGGTGTACGACTGCAGATGTGTTGTAGTTGGTAAGCCTAGCCACTTCACAATATCTATTGAAATGAGGTTCTTTTGGCTCTCGTTGTTGACAATGAACTGCAGAGGATAAACCTTCACCCACATCAATGACTAGAAGAGACATTCCCCCTCCTTTGGATCATTAGGTTCATTCCTCTGGATCTTGGTGGTGGTCACGGTGACACTAGGCTTTGCATCAATGATCTGCTTCCCTTTTTCATTTCCTTTGTCAAGTTTTACCTCAGAGTAGAAATATGTGTCTGATTCAAAAGCCTTCAGCTCGGCCACCAGTGACTTCTTGGCCCAACACGCACTCGTGCTATGAGTGGAGCTCTTATGGAAGTCACACCATTTTACTTTGTTCTTCTTTGTCTTCATGGTGTTTTTCTTTGCTTGCAGCTTTGGTGAGTTGTCTTGAGTCACCCTACCTTGGCTTTATCCTTTGCTCTTCAGTTTGGGGGTGCCTCTCCCTTGCTTCAGATTCATAGATCCAAAGTCTCACTTCTTTTATTTAAACTTTTTCTCAATCTTGACAGCATATCGATATGCTTTGTCGAGTGAGGAGATTTCCAGGAACTCCATATCATCCTGGATGTACCTATGTAGGAATTCACAGTACTTGAGTACCAAATGTTGCTCAAAATCCTTGATACCCAACTTTGTGCAAAGGGTATGAAAAAAATTGGTAATATTTGACACATATTGGTCCCTTCCCTATTGCAGCGTGGTCCACTTTATGTATTTATCCTCATAGCTCCCAACAGGGTAGTACTTCTCCTTGATGGTGTCCCAGAATGAATTCCAAGTAGGTGTGGCTGAAAATAGTGAGGGTGTACATTTTCCCTTCTTGTCACAGTAACTTTCCCACCAATCCTTAATGTGGGGGGCATCTTTAAGAAGTGAAAAAGTGATAATTTGTTGACTGGAAAAATCATGAACAAAAAAAATCCTTCAGTTAAGATCTTCTAATATCAGCATTCAATAAAGTCCTGATGATGGATCCCGGTTTGGATTTGAAACTTTGATGGAAAATGGTTTTTACTATGGATTCTCTGGTAACTAAGTCAAAAGATATAAACCACAGATGTCTTAAATCCAGATGGTAGCTTATCTCTGAGAAGAGATGTGGTGGCTACATGCCTCTGAACAGTGTTACAATGAGGCTTAAGGGCCTACTTATTATTGAAAAATAAGGAAAAACCCTAAAACAACCAAAACCTTAACCCCAAGAGATGGAACACCAAGATTTTTTGGCTCCCGTTTGGGTTAGTTGGGAAGCCAACTTCCCAAGGTCCTAACTTGGTCATATTATCTCTATTTGGTGCATAGATACCTTGTTAGAAAGATATCTCTAAGTACTACAGGATTTATGACAAGTTCTTTCCTATGTCTATGGGCATGCTGCATAGTTGGAGTCGTAGTCGTAGGCAAGGGGTTGTCACAAACCTCAAAAAAATGTCGTTTAGCAGGTCAAAACTGCTCTGGAAGTTCAGGACCCAAGAAACTGCTAAAAATAGCAAATGCTGCAATAAACAAGGAAACGAATGAAACTGACTAGAGGTCTAGGTGGAATAGGTGGGTGGACACCAATATCCACCTAGATCAATCATCTAGCCAGCACGCAAAGGGGTCAGTGGCACATTCAGGAGAAACTAGACCATTTTGAGGGTGGCTCATATGGGGAAGCATGTATGTTGTGACTTCAGGCCACTGCCATCTCCAGGCTCCGAATCGAAGCATCCTACTTTAGCTAACTCATTTGATCTATAATGGTTACTAGTTGTTTCATGGCATTGAAGGTTTTTTAGTGTTATATGTCTTTTCGACTCTAGTTAACTAAGTTTATTTTGCAGTTTGTTATATGTTACAACAATTACCTACTAGCCGATAAATCTAGTTAGAGTGAGGCTAATAGGATTTTGCAAATATGTGAGTCACATATGTAATATTTTTCATAAATGAAATATTTTGACATATCTATATATATGTGGGTGTGTGTGTGTATGTGTGGGTGATATTTTAATACTAATTAGCTAAATGTATATATAGATAACTACTATATACTATAACAATTATTTTATATATTAGTAACTGCTATATACTATTATAATAACTATTATTTTATCTATATATTATTATATATAACTATATATATTATATGTTTAATATATGTTTTTATTAATTAAAGTATATATAATTTAATATTAATATTAATATTAATATTAGTGCAATCATATAAATTAAATGGCTAGTAAATGTCAATAAGCATCAATTCATGATAAGCGTCAAAAAATTCATAATACATTTCATGTTGATAAAATTAAAAAACATAAAAGTTACTAAATTATAACTTTAATTTAAATTATTATTATTATTCTTAATTACAAAAATAAGTAAAATATGAATTAAACACATTTAGTCTCAATTGGGGTTATGATGGATGGTTGGGTTGAATGCTTGTTAACTTCCCCACCCAAGTTCAAATCCTTATAGTGATATGATGCACTATACCTTGGATAAATATTGTGTAATGGATTGCATGCCTATGAATATTGTTATATTGGGTTTGAGCCTTTTGAACTTTGAAGTCTGAAACAACCTCACTCTAGCCCCTTTGACCGTGAGGGAGGCAGATTTATTTCCTCGAATACAAAAAAAATTAAACATATATGCATTTAAAAAAACATGAAACAAGATTCTTAACTATGCACATTTACCCCCAATTTCTCATGGAGATTCTTAATCACTTCATATGAAACTTGTCCATATGACATTTTTTATAATTAATCAATTTCATTAAAAGGAAAAAAGGGGCATAACTACTTTGGAGATAAATATCAACCTTTGATTTTTGTATACTACCATGCAATTCTTGAATATTCCATGGAGGTTAAATCCCAAGCACCCACCTAATAATTATTGATAATTAAATTAAAGTTTTGGAAATCCTTGTTGGCAGGGAATGTTGGATCACATAAACAAGCTCCCGGCCAATTAGACATTCCGCTCATTGAACTTAGCAGGTCAAGTTACTTATTGAAATTGTTCCTTCACGCTCTCTCGATGTATCAAATATCAGTCTTAGTTGCTCCAAAAATGGTGTGCAAAGCTATTGTGACTAGCTTCAATAATTTCTTATGGAAGTGAGTGAACCAAGGAAAGAAATGGGCATTAGTGGTGTGGGATAAACTATGTTTATATATGTTGGGAGGAGACTTAGTGGTGTGAGATCCAAAAACACTCAACAAAGTATTGGGAGAAAAAATTTGGTTGAGGTGCCTACAAGGAGGGTTGGAAGTGTGGAAGCAAATTTTGGGTCATAAATATATCCCAGGAAATTGAATAGGAGAATATTAGGAAATAAATGTTCTCCTCGAGGTCCTCGATTTGGAACCCCGCACAGGAGAACAGGTCCCTCATTGAAGAACAAATGTTCTAGGAAATACAAAATGGTTGATCGATGAATTTTTGGAGTGAATCTTTTCAACGGTTTCCTCGACTAGATAGTAGAGAAGAATTAAGGGAGTGAAATAATTTACAATCTCTCAAGGATCTCATACGGTGGCATATTTTTGGATAGATAAAGCCTCACAATATAAATGGAAAGAGTGGAAGTCATAGATACATTTGTCAGAGGACCATGCAATGCAATCATGGTAGTTGTTATTCCCAAGCCTACACAAAAGTAGAATATAAATATCCCATGATCCATGTTAGGATTCCAAGAAACTCTCCTAGGTTGTAGCTCGGAGATGCCTGGTAACATATAAATTCAACTATTTTTGCAAGGTTTAATGGAAGGAATGATGGTTTGGCTCAAGCCAGATAACCACTTCTACTCTATTTCACTCCAGACATGCATGAACACCCTCAAACTACAAGGCTTTAGACCACCAATGCTCACAACTTAGATATTAAGTGAATATGGAGAATGCTAACTACACCAGTAGATGCACAAGACCATGTGATGGCCTTCTGCAACTAGCACAAAAACCTGAAAATCTAATCTATTAATGCAAAGACAGGATGACAACTCTCCTGCATTAGATAGAAAGAAATCTGAACAACCTATTTATTGATGCATTCAATATTCTAACACAAAGATAAGATAACAGTTATCTAGTGATAAACATCCAGAGATCAAGAACACAACATGTCAGGTACAAGCTTAGAACAGAAGAAAATGGACAGTGAGCAGTTAACAACAAAAGAAGCTTGTATTTGCTGAGAATGAAGATGAGATGCTGCAAGTGACAAAGTGTCTACAGTCTCCAAAAGTTGAACCTTACATCAAATGCCAACCTTGACTACATCTTGCTTCTGGATATTTATAAGTTTAAGTTACAATGGAACTTGGCCGTTTAGGCATGGAGGGGTCATAATTGACCACCAACTGCATTTAACTGCTTGATGGAGTCTTTGAACAAAGTTGCTTGTTTAAGCGGGTGAATCTGATCTGTTCAGGTGTTGTGTTGTCCTTTAGGTGGTTGGAGTGCTTGTACCGATGAAGTCCATGACTGATAAATTCAGTTACAGAGTCGTGCTATGTCCTTTTCTCCTTTGGACATGCTCTCTGTTTAATATGGTTGTTCGGGATATTACTGTAACTAATGCTGGCAGGAGCTAGTCATCTCCTTCTTTGGGCAACAGAATGGTCAAAGGACATGGAGTGCATTGGTATATGGATGATATAGGTGAGCAAGGAGAATGATTGTTAGATCGGGGAAATGAATGGTGGAGATGACTCGACAGAATCTATTGGTCGAGGTGGGAGAGGGGTGTGTTAGGGCCATTGGATCTTCAGTAGACAGATCGGATGGTCATCAGGTGTTAGAGTTGCACGGGTGTTTAACAGGCAAGGGAAGTTTGGTCAAGCGGTAATGGTTTTCATCACACCACTTTCGAGCACTAAGTGGTAAATGCTGGGGGCCGAGTGATTCCATTCAATGATCAACACATAGCGGTGGATGAGAGACAAAAACCATTCTCATCGCTCACTATCGCTCGATCAAGTTGCCAATGTGATGAATGCGAAGACTGTCGGATCCCTACGGATATGATCTGATGGTGGAGAGTGCTAGAGCGGGTCGCCTTTATCGGGTGCAATGAGAGCCATTGGATCGATTGGTGATCAACGGCATGGATGTGGCATGGCAAGTTCCAAATGCGTGAAGACATATGGTAGGGTTTTATGGTTGGTTTGGGGTTTTATGCTTGGGGCTAAGGTCAAAGGGGGTTACTTTGTCAGGTTTAGGAGGCAAATACAGAAACGGAGGTGGTGGAGAGTAAGCAGGGTCAGAGGAGAAGGGAAAATGACCCATATGGGGCCCCTTTGAAGACACTACCAAACAAACCAAGCTTTTCTCTGACATTATAAAGTCAGCGCTACATGGCAAGGCTAAGACTAGCTCCTGGGGATGAAATCCTCCCTGTGAGGTTTCAAGAACCGTAAACCACTGCATTTCACACAAAAACAAGATCAACAATATTTCCTAGTGTTCCATTGGGCATGGAGTCTAATTAAGCCTACACTAAACTTTGTAAAAGAACATATTTACAATGTTGAGGCCCAAAGGCCTTAATTAACATAAAATTTCAAAAATTGCCCAATGACTGGGACATCAAAAACTACTTCTCCTTCCATACTTTGTAGCATGAAGGTGTTGTTCCCCTGGACCTGAGCAATGACAAAAGGCCCAGTCTACAGAGCATCGAACTTCCCATGATTTCCTTTCTTTTCCTTCAGTGCATCCCATTTAAGAACCAAGTCTCCAATTTGAAAATTGTCCATCTTTGCCTTTCTGTCAAAGGCTTCCTTGATTCTCTTTTGATGTGCTGCAGAATTTTCAATCAATTGATCTCTGATTCGATGTACTTTAGCCAAGTCACTAATTCTCTTTTCCATGTCATTTTCCTCATTTTGCTCTTCCTACAAGAACTTGGCCAGAGGGAGGGTCAACTAGATTGGGAATATAGCCTCAGCGCCATATACTAGCTTGAATGAAGAATTCCCTATGGATTTCTTGGTGGTCACTCTATCAGCCCAGAATGTAAACTTTAGTTTGGAATCTTAGTTCCTTTTGTTGTCTTCCAGCAGCGTTTTGATTATCCTTATCAAGCTCTTATTGGATGATTCTACTAGACCATTACCTTGAGGGTGATATGAGGTGGAATGCACTAGCTTAACTCCCATTGAGTCACACATGTCCACCAACTTTTTTGCCCTAGAGGCTGTTGCATTGTTTGTAACCAATTTGTGTGCACAACCAAACCCAGTGAAATTTTTTTCTATCAAGAACTTCATGAAAACATGGTGATCAACTTTCCTAGTAGGGATGGCTTCAATCCATTTAGTGAAGTAGTCAGTGGCTACTAAGATCCATCTGTGTTGGCCATTAGAATGTGGATTAATTTCCCCTATGAAATCCAAGCCCCACTGCTGGAAAGGGCCACCGACATGTATTGGCTTCAAGGGTAAGGACTTCAACTGTTGTTTTCCTTCAAACCTCTGGCATTTGTCACAGGATCTTACAAATGAAAAGACATTAGAAAATAGAGTGGGCCAATAATACCCAGCCCTGAGGATCTTGTGGGTTGTGGTTTTCCAATAGTGATGTCCTCCACAGATGCTGGAATGAAATTAATGCATGACCTCCACAGATTGTTCCTTGTCCAGACATCTTAAAAGGATTCCAGATGGACCCTCCAATAAACAAATTTTTCATGAATACAAAACCTGGCTTCTCTAAGCTTAATAGTCCTAGCTTGGCTTGAATTAAGGCCCGGGGGGACTTCTAGCTTCAGAAAAAATTGAGCTATTCTAGAATACCACTCACAAGAAGCTAGATTTTCAACCAACAACCGGTCATGTCCTTGTCCTACTATTGCTTCTTCTGTCTATCCATCCTCTGAATTTTTACCCATGCAGTTTACGTCAAGCATTCTACAACTTTCTTCAGCCATCAGCTAAGCAAGGCCCTAGCCCTTGACAAGCTTGGTGGGCTTCAATTCTATGTTAAATTCAATAAGCTTTGCAATCCATTTAGCCCTTCTTCCATCAACATCTGGTTGCGTTAGGACATCCTTTACTGAAGCAGAGGGCACATATGCAATTACCTTGGAGTGTAGAATGTAGATTCGGAAAGCTTTTAAAGATTTGATAAGAGCATAAGCCTCTTTTTCAATAATATCATACCTTACTTCAGCATCCCTTAAGGTTTTACTGAAAAAAGCCACTAGATGCTCTGAATCTCCATCATGTTTCTTAAATAAGACTGCTACAAGGGTGTCACCGGAAGTAAAGGAGAAGATATGGAACTCCTTTCTATAGTCTAGGTTGATTAAAGTGGGAGCTTCCATAATAGCTCTTTTGATGGCTTCAAAAGATCTTCTTGCTACATCAATCCATTTGATCTCTAATCCCTTTTTCAACATAGAGGTGATTTTTTTTACCAATTCTACAAAATTAGGAATAAACCTCCTTACAAAATTTATTTTTCCCAGAAAGGATTGGATGTCATTTTTTGATCTTGGGATAGACAAGGTCTATATCGCTTTCACTCTCTGGGTCAATCTTGACACCTGCAGCAGAAACAATGTGTCCTAGAAGCTTGCCCTCTTCTAAAGAAAATTGTGACTTCTTAGGATTCACTAATATCCCAAACCTTCTGCATTTCAGCAACACTTTCTTCAAATGTTGCAAATGATCTTGATGTCTACTGGAGTGTACTGTTATATCATCCAGGTAGACAAGGATGAATTTATCCTTCTCTCCTACAAACTCTATATCCATGGCTCTCTGAAAGGTAGCCCCAACATTCATCAGCCCAAAGGGCACCTTAGAGTACATAAAAGTGCCCCAAGGAGTGGTGAAAGCACTCTTTTCATGGTCATCTTGATGTACAGAAACTTGGTTATACCCTAAAAATCCATCCAAGAAAGACATAACTTTGTCTCCTGAGACTTTCTGTAGCAAATGTTCCATCTTTAGTAGGGGATAGTTGTCCTTCTTAGAGAATTTGTTCAGGTTCCTGAAATCAACACACAACCTGATTTCTCTACTTTTCTTCCTCACCACTACTAAGTTGGCTACCCACTTTGAATACCTCAGAGGAACTATGATTTTGGCGGCCAACAACTTCTTGATTTCTTTTTCAATCAGAGGGAGGAGCAAAGGATTTATGGGTCTCAACTTCTGTTTGAAAGGAATGGTATCTTTCTCAAACGGGATCTTATGCTGGATGATATTCTTGTCATAAGTTTTAAGATCATTGTATTTGTAGGAAAAGACATTAGTAAATTGCTTCATTAAGGTGCAGTACTTAGAACTTTGGGCAACAGACAAATGAGTGGACAGATTTATATACTTTGGATGATTTGGACTCCCTATGTTATGCCTATGGATAGTAGTCTGATTTTCCTTTTGGGTGGCCTTATGAGGCGCATCATTATGATCAAACAGCTTCTCTAGAGGCACTAGGCCTTTAGGTATATGATTGCTAGGCAACTGTACAATATCGCCTTGGCCAATTTTGTTCCTTAGCTGGGTCTGGGGACATTCCTTCAAGGTTTCATTCTCTTGATCGATTTGCATTTCAGAGAACTCATCAATGACTTGCAGAAACCTATTTATTACATCATCATCCTCAAAGAATTTCTAGTGCTGGATATTATCAGGCAAGGATGGTCTATATTTTATCTGGACACCATAATCCAATCTAGGGGGCATGGGAGGGATGAACATGCTAGCAGACACAGCAAGGGAATCAACAAGCTGATTTTTCACTCTAGGGATATATGAGATACAAAAGCTATCAAAAGCATCTTTGAGTCTCCATTCCTCATCTCTGTATGCTTTCAGCCTCAGGTGCCTTGCTTAGAAAAAAATTTTCACTTGTTGAATGATGAGATCAACATCTCCAAATGCCTTTATGTCTCTAATTCTTATGTCCTTGGCAGCGTTTAAGCCCAATATCAAAGCCTCATATTCTACTATATTTTTGGTGACTTGAAAAGTCATTTTAAAAGATAGATGAGTGCTTTCTTGTTTTGGAGACACCAGCACCACTCCTGGTCCTGCAGTTTCCTTTGAACAAGATCAATCAAAGAACATATCCCAATCCTGTGTTCCTTCCTCTTCCATGGCCTGGCATACTGGTTTCTTGAGCTGCACTGAGGCCCTATGGGATTCTTCAATTTGGAGAATACATGCTCCAAAATCAGTTTCCACAACGTAAATGGGATGATTAGTGGGATTCTTCTCATCGCTGATGATATAGACCAGTTGGGCTTCCCTGTATAGTCTTCTGCTTACTCCTCCAAAAATTGGGACAACGGTATAAGACAAGTCATTTTGCAATGTCCCACCCAACCTCTTAATCCACCCTTTGGAAAGTAGCATACCAAACTTAGGGGGGACATCTGCTACCACAATATCCATCATCATGATTTTCATGGGCAACTGAGTTAGGGTGATAGCCAAGTCTTTGATTAACCCCAAACATTTCACCTTCCTCGAATCAAAGGAGAACAACTCATGATAAGTTCTGGTAATATCAAGGCCTAACTCTTCCATGATAGCTTTGGGCATCAGATTATGGCTAGAACCTATGTCCAATAGAAAGTTGTGGAGGATTTTGTCATGAATGGTCAAGGAGACATAAAATGATGGGGAATTGTCATCAACGGGTTTATTCATTGGACTAAGCACAATTGCAGGTTTATCATCTTGTGAATTCACACAGTCATTGGATGCTTGTGTGGCTTTTAGCTCAAGGGAATCAAGGATGGGCTTCTTAAAGACCTCAATCTTTACAAGTTCTATCATAGGTACAAATATTTTTAAATTCTGGACTTTTGATTCAAAAATGAAAAGGGAAGGAGACTTGTCAGGGCCTCCTACCTCTTGAGTTGGTGCTTTCCGGATGGTAGGATCAGCTGCAACCGCTTCTGCTTGTTGACCTGCTACTCTGAGGGGACTACAGTTCCTTGGGTAGGATTCTCTTTGACATTACTCTTTCTTGACCTCAAGTTGTATCTTTGCTAGTCTTCAGTCTGTAGAATAGCTTCTCTGTCCCACTCTTGACAAGTTTGGTCCCTGAGTAATGACTCCTCATAGGCAGCTAATGTCAAAAAGGCAGTATTGCCCTTGTCTTCCATGCAGTGAATCTCATCCTCTTCATCAAACTGCTCCTCCTCCATGACTACGTTCTGGAAAGGAGTCTTAACCCTTTGTTCTTCATTGGCCTCTTTGCCTCGCTTAATGATCTGCAATTGTTCGCTTTCTCTTCTGTATGGATTTGTATTTCTAGGAGCAAATGTATTAGGAAGCCTTGCTTTCCCAGAACTTTGCTCAAGATTTAGTTTGGATATTTCAGTAGCCAATGACTCTATCATTTTATTGATTTTGTCTATTTTAGGTTCTGAAGATGAAGAAGAGGAGGAAGACTCACCTCTCTACCTCCTTCTATCAGCATGTCCTTTGAGTTTCTCTGCATCCATGACATTGGATTCCACCTTCAAGGTTGTATCTTGCATTTCAACTAGAGAAGCACATCTTCTTTCTCTTAACAACAGGTAGAAATCAGAATCAAAGGCATTGACATAGGTGAGTTTGGTAGAGGTGGGGGTAGGCTTCACTTCAGCTAGTATCTTGCTATACATACGATTGAATCTTTTATTAGAATCAGACATTGACTCCCCTTTTCCCTTTTCAGGTTTCCAAACTTAGTATGGTAGTATAGCATGTCTTTCTTATCTCCCCAATGCTTTAAAAAAAAAAATCTAATGCTTCAATGTCTAATATAGACATAGGGATCAACTCTCTGAACCACTTTCTAGCCTCTCCATCAAGGCTTTGGACAAACACTCTCATCCACACATCATCTTCACTGATATCTAGGTTATTAGCATAGCTATAAAAAGACTCAAGGTGTTCTTCAGCGGTTACTCCCTCTGTCCCAGTGAACTTACGCATGTATTTATAATATTCTCCTGCAGATATGGAATTCAAAGGAATAGGCAAGACCAGGGGTCCATATCTAGCAGCTATGATTCTTTCCATCTTGGTGGGTGCTTGTGGGCCTGCCATGACTGGGGTGGATGGGAGGGTACTGGCAGTTTGGAAGGTGGGGAGTTGAGAAATGGATGATAGGGCCGAAGGAAACTGATCGACTGGAAGGGAGGGATCCTTTCGACTGAGATCCAAAGGGGAACTTATTGAACAAGGATATTTATGAATCTCTGAGAGTATTTCTTCACTAATAGTGCTAGGCTTTATATTTTCAACATGAGCATGCTCAGTTACAAGCCTTTCTTGCAAATCTACACAAGATTTTTTAGGCTTACCTAATCCTGATGCTTCTCAGGGTCAGGCACTAGGTCAGCTGGTGATTTCTGAGGATTTCCCTGAGTGTATCTCACAAACTAAGCCAGAACTGTGATGTGGAGTCGCCAAAAGGTTAGGCCTCCAGTAGAGTTTCTAGATAGATGATTACAACCAAAAATGTGTGCAGACTTTGTCTATCATCAAAGTTGGATCTGTGTTGTTCTCCCAGGGAAGCTAAGCCTCAATCTCCTCTCCCCAGAAACAGCGCCAATTATGTTAGGATTCCAAGAAACTCTCCTAGGTTGTAGCTCGGAGATGCCTGGTAACATATAAATTCAACTATTGTTGTAAGGTTTAATGGAAGGAAATATGGTTTGGCTCAAGCCAGATAACCACTTCTACTCCGTTTCACTCCAGACATGCATGAACACCCTCAGACTATAAGGCTTTAGACCACCAATCCTCATAGTTTAGATATTAAGTGAATATGGAGAATTCTAACCACACCAGCAGATGCACAAGATCATGTGATGGCCGGTTGCAACTAGCATAGAAACCTACAAATCTAATCTATTAATGCAAAGACAGGACGACAACTCTCATGCATTAGATAGAAAGAAACCTGAACAACCTATTCAGTGATGCATTCGATATTATAACACATAGATAAGATAATAGTTATCTAGTTCTAAACATCTAGATATCAAGAACACATCATGTCAGGTACAAGCTTAGAACAGAGGAAAATGGACAGTGAGCAGTTAACAGCAAAAGAAGCTTGTATTTGCTGAAAATGAAGATGAGACATTGCAAGTGACAAAGTGTCTACAGTCTCCAAAAGTTGAACCTTACATCAAATGCCAACCTTGACTACATCTTGCTTCTGGATATTTATAAGTTTTCGTTACAATGGAACTTGGTTGTTTAGGTATGGAGGGGTCATAATTGACCACCAACTGCATTTAACCGCTTGATGGAGTCTCTGAATGAAGTTGCTTGTTTTAGTGGGTGAATCCGATCTATTCAGGTGCTGTGCTATCCTTTAGGTGGTTGGAGTGCTTGTACCGGTGAAGTCCATGATTGATAAATTCAGTTACAGAGTCGTGCTACGTCCTTTTCTCCTTTGGCCATGCTTTCCATTTAATATGGTTGTTAGGGATATTACTGTAACTGATGCTGGTAGGAGCTGGCCATCTCCTTCTTTGGGAAACAGAATGGTTAGAGGACATGGAGTGTATGGGTATACAGATGATTTGGGTGAGTGAGGAGAATGACCGTCGGATCGGGGAAATGAACGGTGGAGATGGCTCAGTGGAGGCTATCGGTCGAGGTGGGAGTAGGTTGTCTTAGGGCTATTGGATCTTCAACGGACAGATCAGATGGTCATCGGGTGTTGGAGTTGCACAAGCATTTAACAGGCGAGGGCGGTTTGGTCTGGCGGTAACGGTTTTCATCGCATCGCTTTTGGGAGCTAAGTGGTAAATGCCTAGGGCTGAGCGATTCCATTCAATGATCGACACGTAGCGGTGGATGAGAGAGAAAAACCATTCTCATCGTGTGCTATTGCTCAATCAAGTTGCCAGCGTGATGAATGTGAATACTGTCGGATCTCTACGGAGATGATTTGACAGTGGAGAGTGCTAGAGCGGATCACCTTTATCAGGTGTGACGGGAGCCATTGGATCAATGGGGGTGATCAACAGTGAGGATGTGGTGTGGCGAGTTACGAACTCATGAAGTCATATGGTAGGGTTTTATGGTTGTTTGGGGTTTTGCGCTTGGGGCTAAGGTCAAAGGGGGTTACATTGTTGGGTTTAGGAGGAAAATAGGGAAACGAAGGTGGTGGAGAGTAAGCAGGGTCAGAGGAGAAGGGAAAATGACCCATGTGGGGCCCCTTTGAAGACACCACCAAACATACCAAGATTTTCACTGATATTATAAAGTCAGCGCTGCATGGTAGGGCTAACAATAGATAAATTAAGATGCAAGTAAAATCCTAAACGAATGTTTATAGTAAAGCAAGGTTATAGAATCTTGGCAGGACATCAAGAAGATAATCAATATCCGCTTTGGCAAAGAATCTAGATAGGGAAGTTATGACTAAAGGTAACACATTTCTTATGGTTAATAAGGAAGTGCAAATTGCTAACTTGGGAAATCATTAGGAAGAAGTCAAAAATTTTCCCATCATATTGCCCCTCTGCAGGATTCAGAAAGAGACCACGAACCACCTCTTAAATTAATGTACTTTCATGGGGGACCTATGGAATAGAATACTCCATCTATTCAAGTGTCTAGACCATTCTCTAAACAGCCTCAGAGAGAACTTGGATATTTGGCGCTTATCTCTCCTTAATAACCCTATGATGAATAGAATGTAGGTCCTAATTATGGGTTTCCTCCTATGGAACGTGTTATCACTGACAAAATTTCAAAGAAAAAGGGTAAGGGAAGGGTTAATTGATCCTGGACATATTCATGTTGATCTTGGTCGTGTTCATACAAATTGCATTTGATACAATTCTTAGATTGTGCAAACAAAATCATGGTGAGCAAAGATTAGAAATCTTCATCAAATTCAAGTGAGGCAGTTCCTAAATTAAGCAAGGCAAGAAACATCAGATGGATTAATAATAGGCTCAAACTTAACATCTAAAGCTATGTGTTATAAAGATGATCATTATTCATAGCTAGTTTTGTTCATGATGCTTAAGGAAGCTTCAAAGAGGTTTTGGGCCAAGTCTATAGTGTATGTAAAACAAGATAATCCAATGCAATTGTATGAAGAACAACCGGGGTAATTGATTTTGAAGATCCTTGTGGAGACCAAAAGCAAAAAAGGAGGAACTTTCTCTCCCTGTTTTTACCAGTCAATTTCTAGAAGCGTTTCTGAGAATTTAACGACTCATCTTTAAAAAGTGAAAGCGGTTTTCATTCTTAAGAATCTGAATTACAAAAACCTCTTCCACTTTCTTCAAATCCATTATTATTTGGGATAAATGAATGATCAAACTTGCGCTACAAAACTGCTGTAAGTGCAATTTTTCACATGCCTATTTCTCTGTTTGACACCTGTTTTGCAAAGACATATTGTGAGCGGTAGGAAAGGTGTTTCAAAAAACCAAGAGAGGTTTTTGTTAAGAATGGATTTTTTCACAAAATCCTCGTTTAGTTTTTCCAAATACATTTTTTATGAGAAGTTATGAGCTCTATCCCAAGACCTATTTTTCAGCCAGAACAGAGCAAGGGACAGTTTCCTAGTTTCTAGGAACAACAAAAGGATGAGTCATCAAGGGCCAACTGGAAGGTTATGGGCTTCATCAAATTCGACTTCATGGAGTTTTATGTGTCAAAAGGAGTATTTAATTCCTAGATAAGGTTGTTTTTATCATAATGAGGAGTTACACTCCAAATTGTCTTAGGTCTCTAGGACTCCTAGTTAGTTGTCTTTTGTATTAAATAGTTAGTTTAAGTGTCAATAGGTGTCAAAAAAGGAGGAATTCGAATTCCCCTCATGCTTGAGGAGGAATCTCAGTTAGGTAGAAGAACTCTATATATAGCTGGAGCAGCAATGTAAAAAGGGTTGGAAATTTTATGAAAAAGGCTGATATTTGGCTTATGTAAGACTCTGTTTTGATAATACATGTTTGGCTTT
>APFE031314286.1:99696-121076 GCA_000404065.3 Pinus taeda
CAGCCTAAAGTAGGTTTGAAATAGTTACTTAGAGTCAACCTGATCAGCAGCCTATCAGAACCTGATTTTGAGATAACAGAACGTGTGGAAAGAACACAATGACACCATCTTAAAATATCAAAATCCATCCATGGAACACGTGTGGCAAATCATGAAGAAAAATTTGAAAGAGACCATTCTCTTGGAATCTTGGGATCCTAATGACTGGAGGGTGGATCGGTTAGAGGAGAGAATCCTAAGAGTATTACAAATCTCCCCACAAATGGTGGCTTTAGTGAAGATTTAACACCCTCTATAGATAGGAAATTCTTTCTTTAGCTTTTCCCTTCCCCCTTCAGCATTCATAAAATTGAGTTTTGATGGGAACCTAAAGGGAATCCAAGACCTGCTGGCTATGGAGGTATATTTTAGGATGAACAAGGAAATTTTAGGCGACTATATGCAGGATATTGTGGCTTTACCAATAACAATGTCATTGAATTCACAACATTGGAGAGAGGGCTTAGAATTGCAAAGGCGGCGGGGTTTACAAAGATATAGGTCGATGGTGACTCTAAAATAATAGTCAAGGTTGCTTGAATATTAATTTATGGGGCCTAGATGATGAAAGTTGTTAATTGTTGGTGGCTAGAGCTTTTGGTGTCTCAGATGAAATCCATACTATTACCCTTTCCCTATGTGATCACCTCCCATTCTTGTAAATCTAGGAATAAAGCAATTGATCTTTTAGCTAATTGCGGAAGAAGTGAAAGAGATTTAGACTTTTCCTCTACATTATTTGTCTTTTCTATATAAATTTGGATTAAAGAGTTGACAAAATCTTGGAAATGGAAAAAATATCTTGATGGGTGTGACAGATCAGAGGTATTCGAGAGTGGAGTGGGATTGCCACCCTACAACCCCAACTTGACATCGCATTAAGAGTTATGTGGCGATGGGAAGAATGCATGATCATGTGTAGTCCTGGGCCACTTAAGTGTGGAAATTAATGGCATTCATGCTAATCATTTCACTTATGTACCAGTAGAGAGGATGGTGGTTAGTTCATTCGCAGACAAGGTGTCTGAGTTAAATGGGTGGAAGGAGGTTGGATAGTCAAAATTTTTGGGAGCCAAATAGGGAGGAGAATTCTGAGGGGAATGATCTTTGTCTCTATTTGTGGATGAGCAGGAGAATATTGAGAGAAAATAGCTTTGAGAACCAGAGAGCAAAGGAGTTCCCATGCAAAGGTAGGCGGAAATCCGAATTTGCATCGATTAATGTGAGATGAATTGAGGAAGATCTAAAATGTATACTATTGCATGGCCTTTTGACTTGTTCTCATAGTTTTTGTGGGTTATTCATACCAAGTATAAAGTTTCCAACTTGGTGGTGCATTTTGTGATTGTTATTTGTTTGTTCTTAGATTCTAGTTTTGTTGGGTTTATTGGGATAGAGGGGATGCTAGGAAAAGAGCGCCTATGTTTTCCTCTTCTATCTGCATTGGGGAAGGGAGGACATATGGAGGTTTATTGGTAGGTGGTTGATTACTTATTTAGTTGTTTGGGTGGTGAGAACATTTTGGATTCCAAGTGTTTGGGGGTTAGGTGCCTCTGGGAAAGAAGGGAGAATGCTTGGTCAATTACTATTGTGGTTTTGGAAATCTAGACTGTCTGCTTTTTCCAATTTGTGACATCTTCATCACTCTTGGGGTGTTGGGTGGGTGTACCTGCCACAGTGGTCGAGCTGGGAAGTGGCATTTTGGTTGTTGTTTTCTTGGTGTTTGCGGTGGCATTGGGGGAATTTTGAGGTCTAAAATAGGCCTCCTAAGGAAATTATAAAAGAATAGTGGAAATAATTGAATAAGATTAGATTACATCATCAAATTTTGGAGGGAAACAAGAAAAGACTATTTTTTCAACTCGTATTTTCAACTTATCTCCCCATGGATTTAATCAAATTTTGAGGGGAAACATTCGTTGGATGAAAATTAGGTTTCCTCATCCAAGGAGTACCCATGTTGCATACTTTCGATGGAACCTACTACACAAAAAATGAGAAATACATGAAAAACGTGATTGCAATCATGTTTTTCATGTATTTCTCATTTTTTGTATAGCACGATCCATTAAATGTATGCAACATGGGTACTCCTTAGACGAGGAATTAAATTTTGCATCTAACGAGTACTCCTGCTCTAAATTTGAGTAAATCCTTAGGGATATAAGTTGGCAATACCAGTAGAAAAAATAGTTTTATTATTTTTTTTTTATCTTTTTACTTTTTTACTACAAAAATGGTGAATCATCCCCCATGGTTGACATCATCATATTGAATCATATTGGTTCTTAGAAAGTTTATTTTGGTTGTACATTTTTCTTAGGAGACCCATTTTAGACCTCAAAATTCCCCTAATGTTTGTGGGGTTATTCCCAATCAAAATGGTCTATACAGGAGGTCATGAATAGGTCTAGTTATTAGTAGAAAGAAGGATTATCACCACTTTTCAAGTCACCTTAGTTGGCATTGTGGAGTCAATTTACCATAGGGACACGAAGGCCAAAGGTGGAAAAAAATACATGCATCCTCAGTGAGGTTGAATGCATTGAGGAAGGGAGATGAGGGGCGTTCCAGGAAAGAAACAATACCAAGGGCAAGGTGAAAATATTGACCCTCTGCCATCTCATTTTTCTCCCTCAGCAGAAAACACCTCCTTGGTGGAAGACAAAGCGAGTGTCCTTAGGCAGATGAACAATTCTTTGGACTAGCTCAACAAGGCTCGGCAAGATGATCAAAATGATATATCGACTTCATGAATCACATTCAAAGGAACGTTTGGGATATGCATGATAGACTAACTAGTTTTTGAAGCGGGAAATGACGCATACAGTGGCA
Organism: Pinus taeda; assembly: GCA_000404065.3. Taxonomy (NCBI): domain Eukaryota; kingdom Viridiplantae; phylum Streptophyta; class Pinopsida; order Pinales; family Pinaceae; genus Pinus; species Pinus taeda. The sequence continues at coordinate 102,571 of APFE031314286.1, forward strand.
ACTCGACTGTCTAGAAACTATGATGGCGCACATGGAGGGGAATGTTCAATATGAGTTTAAACCCCCACCATCCCCTGACTCGATCTAGACCCTCCTACCCTGGTAAACTCTGATGATAATTAATGATTGTTGGTTGTCTTTTAGTCTTATCAGTGATTTGGCACTTTTTACCTCAGGTTCTGTAAATCTTTGTCAAATTGGAAATTTACTATGTATCTATGAATGCACTTTTTGACCAATAAATATAGTAAGAGTGAGGCCAACAACTTTTTGAGACATGATATGATGGTATAATCTTTTGCATTAATATAAAAACTTAGATTCACACACAAAATATGGAAATCCTATTCCAAATAGACATGTGTATGGGGAATAATTATAATCTTATTTTATATATAATAGGAGTGCGAGCATATAAATTAAATGGTTGGTAAACTCCAATAAGCACCAAAAAACTTACTAACACTTATTACATGATACATCCCATGTTGTTTATATCTATATATATATAAACTCACTATATTACAACTTTATTTTAAATCATTATTATTATTATTATTAAATAATAAAAAAGAATTAATATATTTAAGTTAAACATATGTACATTAAAAAAAAGACATGGAAAATATTCTTAACCATAAAGGTTTACCCCTACTTTACTATGGAGATTCTTAATTTGTAAATAGGCTTTGTTACAATATCATGGCTTATCACATGCAAAAAAAAACATTAAATCACTTCATATGACAATTTTTTTTAATTAATCAATTTAATTAAAACGCCATAACTACTTTGGAGATAAATCTCAACCTTTGATATTCTACTTAATAATTATTGATAATTAAATTAAAATTGTGGAAGTCTTAATCCAAAATAAATACATGATATGTGTAATTACCTACACAAATATTACAAATACAATATTCATAAATTATTTTTAAATATAATAAGAATATACTCATAAACTAAAAGTAAAATATAAATTAGATAGTTATTAACACTTACTACATGATAATTTCACTTTGTAAAATTAAAAATATCATAAAAACTCACTATACTATAACTTTATTTTAAATTATTTATATTATTATTAGTAGTAGCAAATATAAATAATTAATACATAATTTAAACATATATACATTTATAAAAACATGGAACAAGATTCATAACAATGAGGATTTATCCTTTTTTTACCATGGACATTCTTAATCTCTAAATAGCGTTTTGTTACAATACCATGGTTTATCAATATCACATGCCCAAAAAACCATAACTCACTTCATATGACATATTTATAATTGATCAACTTAATTGAAACATCATAACTACTTTGAAGATAAATCTCAACCATTGATTTGTGTATACTATGAATATTCTAGAATATTCCATGAAGGTTAAATCTGTATGATCCACTTAATAATTATTAATAATTAAATTAAACGTATATTCTATTTTTGTTTAATTATAAACTAGTTAATTACGTCATAAGGCGTTCCCCTTTGAAATCAACTCCAAATTACCTTTCTATCATAATCCTAACTGTCAAATCCATTGTTAGACGATTAAATGTTTTCCACCATTAGATGCTACTAACTGTCAAATCAAATAAATCTTCATTTGCACTATTATAACCATAGTCCCAATTGCAATTCTTTCAACTCAGTTCGGTGGCTCCACTGGGTGCATCTAACTGCATAAACCTAACTCAGCTAGGATTTCCTCCTGGGTGGCTAGTTCTCGCCTCCTGGCCACGACGTTGCAGTGAATCAGTCTCTACATCTTGCTTATCCACTGCTACTACCAACTTCCACCTGAATACCATCTAGAATCCAGTTTCACAGGGTGCGAGTAAGCCTAATTTTCTTTGATGGGTTCACAGTCTTTTAGCAATTTACACATTAGGTATCTAAACATTCTTTTTTTGTTTTCTTTAATATGGCTAATTCTCTATTTCTTGTCCTACCTGCAGGTCCTCGGGTTGTTCTGCAATTCAAGGGATTCCATCACCGAGGAAGGCACTTCATCTCTAGAATCATGTTATGTAAATCTTTCCCCACAAGTTAAGTCATTTTGAGAATTAGGTTTTGTCAAGCTTCCTCCAAGATTCACTTCATCATTAAAAGACTGCGATTTATACTTGATCCTATTGAGCCTAGTATTAAGTTTTTACCTTCGCTCCTAGTATTATTTTAACTTGAATCTTTATTAATCCGATTAAATCTGGTATTAATTTTTTTACCCTATTAGACTACTAACGGTTGCATAGATTCTTGATATTTAGGGTAGGATGGGGTTTGTGAACCAGTCTATGCATCTTGCCTATCCACTGCTACTACCAACTGCTACCCGAATACCATCCAGAATCTAGTTTCACAGGGTGCGACTAATCCTAATTTTCGTTGACGGGTTAGCAGTGTTTTAGCGATTTACATATTAGGTATCTAAACATTGTTTTTTTGTTTTCTTTAATCTTGCTAATTCTTTGTTTCTTGTCCTGCCTGTAGGTCCTCAGGTTGTTGTGCAATTCAAGGGCTTCCAGCATTGAGGAAGGCACTTCATTTCCAAAATCATGTTCTGTAAAGCTTTCCTCACAAGTTAAGTCATTTTGAGAATCAGGTTTTGTCGAGCTTCCTCCAAGATTCACTTCATCGTTAAAAGATTGTGATTTATACTCGAGCCTATTGAACCTGGTATTAAGTTTTTACCTTCACTCCTAGTATTATTTTAACCCGAATCTTTATTAATATGATCAAATCTGGTATAAAGTTTTTAAGCCTATTGGACTGCTAACGGTTGTATATATTCTTGATATTCAGGGCAGGATGGGGTTTGTTAACCGGTCTTTGCATCTTGCCTATCCACTGCTACTATCAACTGCTACTTGAATACCATCCAGAATCCAATTTCACAGGATGCGATTAAGCCTAATTTTCGTTGATGGGTTAGCAGTGTTTTAGCGATTTACACATTAGGTATCAGAACATTATTTTTTTGTTTTCTTTAATCTCGCTAATTTTTTATTTCTTGTCCTGCCTGCAAGTCCTTGGGTTGTTCTAAAATTCAAGGCTTCCAGCACCGAGGAAGGCACTTCATTTCCAGAATCATGTTCTGTAAAGTTTTCCCCACAAGTTAAGTCATTTTGAGAATCAGGTTCTGTCAAGATTCCTCCAAGATTCACTTCATGGTTAAAACACTGTGATTTATACTCGAGCCTATTGAACCTGGTATTAAGTTTTTACCTTCACTCCTAGTATTATTTTAATCTGAATCTTTATTAATCTAATTAAATTTGATATTAAGTTTTTTACCCTATTAGACTGCTAACGGTTGTATAAATTCTTGATATTCAGGGCAAGAAGGGGTTTGTGAACCGGTCTTTGCATCTTTCCTATCCACTGCTACTACCAACTACTACCCGAATACCATCCAGAATCCAGTTTCACATGCTGCAAGTAAGCCTAATTTTCGTTGATGGGTTAGCAATCTTTTAGCAATTTACACATTAGGTATCATAACATTCTTTTTTTGTTTTCTTTAATCTGGCTAATTCTTTGTTTCTTGTCCTACCTGTAGGTCCTTGGGTTGTTCTACAATTCAAGGGATTCTAACACCAAGGAAGGCACTTCATTTCCAAAATCATGTTCTGTAAATCTTTCCCCACAAGTTAAGCATTTTGAGAATCAGGTTCCTTCAAGATTCCTCCAAGATTCACTTCATCGTTAAAAGGCTGAGACTTATACTCAAACCTATTGAACTTGGTATTAAGTTTTTACCTTCTCTCCTAGTATTATTTTAACCTGAATCTTTATTAATCTGATTAAACATGGTATTAAGGTTTTTACCCTACTAGACTAATAACGGTTGTATAAATTCTTGATATTCAGGGCAGAATGGGGTTTGTGAACCGGTCTCTGCGTCTTGCCTATCCACTGCTACTACCAACTGCTACTCGAATACCATCCAGAATCCAGTTTCACAGGGTGCAAGTAATCCTAATTTTCGTTGATGGGTTAGCAGCCTTTTAGCGATTTATACATTAGGTATCTGAACATTCCTTTTTTGTTTTCTTTAATCTGGCTAATTCTTTGTTTCTTGTCTTGCCTGCAGGTCCTCAGGTTGTTCTGCAACTCAAGGGCTTCCAGCACCGAGGAAGGCACTTCATTTCCGTAATCATGTTCTATAAATATTTTCCCACAAGTTAATTCATTTTGAGAATCAGGTTCTGTCGAGCTTCCTCCAAGCTTCACGTCATCGTTAAAAGACCGTGATTTATACTCGAGCCTATTGAACCTGGTATTAAGTTTTTACCTTCGCTCCTAGTATTATTTTACCCTGAATCTTTATTAATCCAATTAAATATGGTATTAAGTTTTTTACCCTATTAGACTACTAACGGTTGTATAAATTCTTGATATTCAGGGTGGGATGGGGTTTGTGAACCAGTTTCTGCGTCTTGCCTATCCACTGCTACTACCAACTGCTAACCGAATACCATCCAAGATCCAATTTCACAGGGTGCGAGTAAGCCTAATTTTCGTTGATGGGTTAGTAGTCTTTTAGCGATTTACACATTAGGTATTTGAACATTCTTTTTTTGTTTTCTTTAATCTAGCTAATTCTCTGTTTCTTGTCCTACCTGCAGGTCCTAAGGTTTTTCTACAATTCAAGGGCTTCTAGCACCGAGGAAGGTACTTCATTTCCATAATCATGTTCTATAAATATTTTCCCACAAGTTAAGTCATTTTGAGAATCAGGTTCCGTCGAGCTTCGTCCAAGATTCACTTCATGCTTAAAAGACTGTGATTTATACTCGATCCTATTGAACCTGGTATTAAGTGTTTACCCTATTAGACTGCTAATGGTTGTATAAATTCTTGATATTCAGGTCAGGATGGCGTTTTCTTGTATCTAAGTTGGTGTTGCATCTATCGTGGTCACTTAGATGGGCTACTTATTCAGCGGTGCCTGCAGAGATGCTTTGCGAAATTTTCAGGGTGAAAGTTTAGCAACTTTGGTGGTGTTGCGTAGCCTCTTTTTCGCCTCATGTGTCATCCTCAGGTAAGATATTTTTAGTCCTAATTGCTTTGGATCTGTTTATCCACTAAATAGTACATTTCTATTAAAATATTAAAAATTTTCAATTTTCTATAAAATTTTAAAGTTGCAAGATGCAAACATTCCTCTCAAAATAGATGAAACTTGCAGATTAAATGCCTACTCTAATAGATAACAAGAACACAAAATATATATACATATATCACAGTGGAATTTGTAATGGGGAAGACAACCAAAAAGGAATAAAAATTGGACTCTCAAGTTCATAAACCTTGTGATAACAGTCGAGTAGTATTACAAATAGATAATTCTAATAAAGTCGAGCCATAGTATCCCAACAATATGCATAAATATGAGATTTTCATAGAAAATGAACACATAAGAAAATTTACTTCAGACTGTGAACTTTAAATGTAATGCCAATTAGGAATTTATCAAACCTGCAATCAATCTAAGCAACATTGTTGTAGAGCTCAGTGAAAAGACTCCAAGGAATTTACAGACACCCTTAAAATATGTGGATAATTAGATTTTAATGGGACATGAATAACATGTCTATTGTTGTCATAAAATAAAGAAAAACATTAAATAAAACAAAATATTACAAAGATCCTTGTTTAGAACAAGGAGAAGAGAAGTGGCCATTTACATTGACATTCATGGACCTCACTTTAAGATTATTGATAGATAAATGGATTAAAAAAAAAAAACAAAAAAACTTGTAATAGAAGTTGTCATTTACATTTGCATCCATGGATTTGCAGGGATGTTTCTCGGATCTGGCATTAATGTTATTATTTTGGCAAATAATTTTGCTAAATGTTGGTGAATTTTTCACTCAATATTTTTCATATCACTTTGAATTCAAATTAGAACTTTGTAACTATGCTTTGGACTGAGAAGAGGCAAGCAAGTAGTTGGAATGACGCACAATCGATAACTATTATTTAAACTGAGCAAAGACAAGTAGGTAGTTGGAATGACGCAATGATAAGGTGGAAAGCTGGAAGGTTTGCTAACAAAACATAGTTACAAAATTTATGGAAAAATGTATGTTTATGCAGTACATGACATTGATTTAAAAATAAAAAAATATGAAGAAATTTAAAGGAACATCACATCTGCCCAGCAACGAATCCTAGAAACATTGAAAAGAGAAAAATACTCACACTAAATAAAATAGATAATTTCATTAATTGAGAAGATGAATTTTTTGACAACTACATTTTGGAAGGCCTGTCTTTTTGTAAAGTGAAACCCATTATTTATAGTATTCTTGGTGACTTATTGAGTTACATTATTCAATATCATGGATAAGTACTATAGGTAGTATTCTTGGTGCCTTAATTAATTATCATAGGTAACGCTTTCCATTGAGATCAATGTGCAAAAAGAAATCCCTTATTTAACTCCTTGTTGTCTAAGTAGGATATTAAGAATCCGGCCAATCCAAGCTGAAGTGTGCATCTACCACTTCAACTCTAAGCTCTGGAATGGCAGAGCTCTTGAAATGCATCCATTGTTGTCCAATCTTCTCATCATAGATAACATGCTTTAGATATCTCAACCTTCCAACTGATTTAGGCAACTTCCTCAATCGGGAGCACTCTCTCATGTCAAGTTCCTCAAGTTTATTTAGTTGTCCTATCTCTTCGGGAAGTTATTTGAGGCATTCACATAGTGAAATGTCCAGATATTCCATCTTCCCAAGTTTTCCAATAGATGTTGGAAGCTCTTTCAAACCTATGCACATAGATACGCTTCACATTCTTAAAGAGTTGAGCTTCCCCAAGTCATCAGGCAACTTTTGTAGAAGGTAACAGCTAGTGATAGACCACTTCTCAACTGAAGACGTGTCACAGATACTAGGGGGTAACTCCTCTAAATCACAACAGTGATCCAAGTTAAAATCTTGCGTTGTGGGAAGCTTTAGGCTTGACTGGGAGCTGTTGAACCTAGACATATTTCCAAGTCCTTCACATAATCTCAGAGATAGATTCTCCAAGTTCTGCAAGACTTTATTGTGCTCTTGAAGTGGAGGCACATTCAACTTCTCCAAATGAATAGCCTTAAGTTGAGTAAGTGAAGATAAGGCTGGTAGATCGTTGATTGTGGCTTTCTTGTAACCATAATTAAACACTATGAGGACTTTTCATTTTCCTCATAGAACTAAAAAATGATGGAAGAAAGTATTTGCTTGCAGAAAAGAGTAAAACCAAAGCCTCTGCTTGAGAAAAATTCATCTCATGCCATTGATCGTCTTCCATTACGCCTACATAGGTGAACCAAAGATGTAAAGTTAGATTAGAACATTATAGGTTATTGCACACCCTATGAAATCATTACATATCTTTTCTAAGAACTTTTGAATCAATGATCAACACCTATATATCATTACATATATTTTCATGTAGATCACAAAGTGATAGCCTATGTGATGTAGGATAAGGTTGGCATGTGACAATTCATTTGACTTGAATGTTTAGAAAAAATTATGTATGTTTCAGGGAACACTGTTAAAATCACCCACCTGTGTGAATGGAAAAAATTTGAGCATCCAATGCTTGATCCTTGAGCAGATCCCATTTTGTTGGCAAACTGTCCTCCTTTTAGGGCATAAGAGACCTATTCCTATGAACTATGCTAACTCAGGATGCCAAATATAAGGTCAAATCCTACATTACATCATGTTGAGAAAAGTACAGCTCAGAGGCACTGCCATAATTGATTGCTTGGCTCCTACTACATCCAATTACCAAGACAACACAATGTATAAGATAGAGGAAGCCAAGATCAAATGAGCTTGACGCACAACAATTAGAAATGAAGGCACTTACCTGAGATTGCAACTTGTTAAATTTAATAGATTTCTGCTTGCAATTTCTAACAAGATGACAAAATCATCTTGCCACTCCATCTTTCACACATAAACCCAAATATCCAATAATGCACCCAATGAGATTTTTCTATCCTCTGGAAATGACCCCAAGTCTAAGAAGCACTCTCATGCTTCCTCATCCACGGCATCAATACTGGTATCCAAGCATCTAAGAAGCCCTTCTTTGTGATAATATGAAATTGATTCCCCATTTAAGAGCTTCTTCTTGGAACCCTCCCAAGTACATAAGAAGTTTGGTGCACACTTTAGATATAAAGATTTTTGGAAAAAAACATCAACATAGAAAACAAGATGAATGGAAACAGGACAACCACTACCAAAAGTAGGAGGCTAGGTGACAGCCACTGGGTTCCCCCTGATGGACCACCACAACTAGTGGCACCAAGGTAACTCAGCCAAGGATCCCTTTCACCCTAACCAAATGATGGAGTCGGATGAGGCTGACCATACAAAGAGCTTTTGATCACCTTCAGAGCAAGTGGCAGGCCTTTATATTCCGCTTGGACTTGTGATTCATACATCAACAACACTTAGTGAAAATTCCATACGTGGAAACCAATCAAATACCAAAAACAAAAGTCATTGAAAGCATGAATATTTTTCCTGATAAGCTTAAAGTTCATTCATAGGTTTTTGTTTGATTTTTTATGAAGATGAATATACAATTGAATATATGGATGGACTTTTTTTTAATGGATTACTGATACCATTGTTAACAGTAGAGTAAGTATTAATATGGAATTATGTGAAATTATAATGATATCTTGATATGATATGCCACTGTAGTAATTGCTTGTAATTAGGGACATTTAGGAGAACATTGTGTCACAATCATTAAATTGAACCAAACTTAGTAAGCGACATCCCTTGTTGACTATAAATAGTGTTCCAGTACCATAAGAGACATACCTGCTTGATGTTTGATTTTCTGATTTGATAGTTGTAAGTTTTCTTGGCCAACACAAATATGTCATTTCGCCACTTATTTTTCCCTCTTTGGAAAGGAATACAAAGAAACATTGAAATCAAGTTGTCCGTAAGAAAAATGTTTTATGGAAATGGATAGAAAACGTTTTCGGGACTACCGGAGTGAGGTTAATGAAGAGGAATCAAAGGAAAAAGGAGCACAATAAAGACATGAAATGACATGGAAGCATCTGGAAGCAGTTATTACTTCAACAAATATAAATAATAAAGTTGTGGTTGCAGCACATCCGACAAGTAGCAGCCTACCTTCATCCAGACAATGTAAGGAATCCAATCATCATTGACCAATACTATTGCACAGGTTGTACTGCCCAATTGATCATCATTCTCCTCCTATCTAAACATTTTCCCTTTATTTTATTTTATTGCTAGATTTTTTTTCTTTTTCTTTTTTTTTTCTTTTTCTGTATGGCACCTGAATATTGAAGTATCATATCACCATAGAAGTTCTGCAGCTTATTTTCTAGTTTTCGTTTCACTGTTAAGACTGGATTTAGTTTTATAACTTAATTTGTTGTAAATATTAGATTTGGCTGTAGGAACCTAATATGAATGTCAATATCACTGATGTCTCATACAAAAACATAAGGGGAACCTCAATAACGCCGAAGGCCATTAATTTAAGCTGCAGTAAAAGTTTTCCCTGTGAAGTTATCAAATTGGAGAATGTGAATTTGAGCAAGATGGAAATCATCATTGCTACAATAATTAGCATTGGACATACTACAGGGCATCCCTTTGAAGTACTGCTTTGATTTCATCTCAAACTAGGCTATATTTTTTTTTCAACATTGCAATTTTTGGGTGTATATCAAGTTGAATCTTGTTTTGATTTCAGTGTCCCCACACATAAAGCAAATTTAGTTTTAGTTTTAGTTATGGAAGGTTTTGGATTCACATGATTTGAGATTTTAGATAATTTAGATGGGTTTTTCTACTATAGTAATCCATGGTTTATATGTAGTTAAATATGATGAGGCTTGAAAGCAAGATGGAAATCATCATTGTTGCAACCATTGGCATTGGAAAGACAACAGGTCATCTATTTGAAGCACATGGTTTTCAACACCTGAGAGCATATGTGAAAATCACATAGATGGGAAATACATTTTAGTTCATCCATTGCAATGTGAGGAATGAAGAGCATTTGGAAACCACAATGGACAAGGGCAATGGATTTATTCCACCACAACCCAGGCCATTCATATGCGTGGGTGTGAACCAATATCCTTGGATTTGGGAGAAAATTGCTAAAGTTTTTACCTCCCTTGGACTGTTCTTTAAAAACTCTTGATGTGGCTCAGGCATCGTTGTTTACTATCGCAAAGGATTCTATCTTTATTAGTGGACATTATTTGATGGTGGATTGTAAGAATACAGAGACAAACCTCTATGATATGGGATATAGATGCAAGTGTTAAATCTATGTATAAAGCATCATTTATAAAGTTGTGATGCAATTTTAAATGTGGAAATACAACCATCATATTTTTCATGATGTTATTTTTCTTTATTTACCTCATCCATTATAATCTACTATTTGTATTTTTTTATTGAAACTTAAAAAACATCTTAGAAGATCAAGAGCCAATCCTTGTTTCAAGCATTATACTATCTATAAATTTCAGATAATGTAAATCATTTAGCTTTATCTTCCACCTTTGCATGCAATTTTCTTTGTTAATTCTTATTTTCAATGACCATTTACATTTATGCCTAACATTTGGTGCAAATGCTAGTTATTATCCCTAAGGGTTAGTTCAATTGGTTGAGTCTTAATTGTTAAGCAACTCTGATATTGAGAGGTCATAGGTTCAATTCTCTCTATGCCTCCAAGGTTATGTTTCATGTTTGAGTTGGTAGCAAGTCATCGATCGCCCATGACCGTGAATCACATAGAAAAAAACAAACTAGTTAATTAGTAATATTAAAATTAATAATATAATATATATATAGTGATTATTTACATCTTAATATTAGTATATCAAATGCCAGTTTGATAGAGTAAATGTTTTTATGTATTTTTTTTTAATTAGTTAATTCACGTTTATAGAGTCTTAAAGTTAGAAAAGCTAGGCAACTCAACAAAAGCTTAGCAAAAGTATAAAACAAAAGTCTTGTAGTTGCTCAAGAACACTTCAAATCTATCCACCAATAACATAGTAAATAAATGAAATTCAATAATTCAAAGAAAAATATAATATATTTTTCTAAGATCAAATGAGCCTAAATCCATCTTAACTCTCAATCTACCAAGCATCAAGAAGGATAAAATCTTTTTCCACTTTAGAAAAGGTTTGCACCTCAAGGGATTTGATTCATCTTGGCACTTGGTAGATCTAGAGTTAAGATGGATCTAAGTTGGTTTAAAAATATTAATTATAATTTAATTATTTTTTTACTTTAATTTTTTTTAATTTAATTTTTATTTTTATGTAATTGACCGAGTCAAATATTTAACATTACAAGACATTACAACATCTCTTCTAGTTTGGCGAGCGCCTCTTAGCACAACAATATGATAAATGTGAAAATTTAAAATATAAAAATATAAATTTGAAAAATAAATAAATCAAAAGGTTAATTAACACATAGTCAACAATAAATGGTTTTATATAGTGATGGCCTTTGACATACACTAATAATAATATTAATAATATTATATATATTAATTAAATGCAAATATTTTTGGGATAAAATCATGTTGATGTTTTTGAAGTCCAATATTTTGGGTGGACACTCCACCCATCATAAAAAATAATGAGACCTAAAATAATTCAAACATATGTTAAGAGGAGATGATAAAATGAACGCGTCAAGGAGATAAATATTGGTTTTCTCTCACTTAGGTTTTTTATCAGATATCTTGATCCTCAATGGTTTTCAATCCCAAAACAAAGGCTCTGAAAATGGGGAATGGACACCCCTCCTTCCATAATGTGGTGGTAGGAAAAGTGTCTTCAAGAAAGCATCAAGGAGATTAGTCAGGCGGCAGGGAGTGATATATTTTTTTCTCTCACTTAGGGTTTTTATCAAGTGTCTTGATCCCCACCGGTTTTCAACCCCCAAATGAATGCTCCACAAAGGCGGGCCCTCCTTGTGTAATGTGGTGGTAGGAAAAGTGTCTATAGGAACACATCAAAGAGATCAGTCAGGAAGTAGTGTTTCTCCTTTTGACCTACTAATTTCAGGAGTGAAATGAAAAACCACTTTGAAGGGAAAATGTATCCCTAAAGCCTCACAAAACCTAAAATTCATCATTCCTCCAAAATGTTTGGAATATCATCAGAAGAGGATGAATGATCATGCGTTCATTTACAAATTTATTGGAGATTGGCCAACAAAAAAGGAATTGGAAAGGTGGATCTTGCAAAACTAGAGCCGAAAGGAGAAATTGATTTAAGACAGGGAGCAAAAGGATTTTTCTCTATAATTTTCTCAAACTTGCAGTACAAGGCTATGGTTTTCAAAGGTGATCCTTGTTTGTAAAACAATGTGGGTCTATACATTTGTCACTTCCAAGAATTCTTCAAACTAGATAAAGAATAATTTTCGTCGGCTCCAATATGGGTGAGATTATATTCTTTACCTATTGATTTTTGGATTCCTAAAATTCTGGAAGGTATTGGTAATGTTTTAGGTCATTTTGTTAAAATGTCTGAAGTTACTCATCACAAATGAAGTATGTCTTATGCCTGACTCTGTATCTACATGCATATCTCCCACCTACTGCCATAATCCATAGATCTAGACTATCAGGGTGAAGTCTAGTCTCAGTTGTTGGAATATGAACATGTGCCTTTCCATTGTAGTCTTTGTCATGAACATGGTCATTTATTTCATGACTTCTCAACTAGGAGCAAGAACCAAGAGATTGCTAGGTCGATGGGATCTAAGGGTTTTAAAAAGGCACCTATGAGAAAGTGAAACCTTCGAACTCGAAATAAAGTGACGCAACCGACACTCACAAATAAGAACGTTTTTGAGGTCTTAGAAGATATGGATGAAGATCATGGAACAAATGTGTCAAATGATGTGCCTATGTTAGAACAAACTCTGGAGGGTCTAATAGAGAAACCACCTCCAAAGTGGAAGTTTCCTAAAAGCAAAGAGAAAACATTGACTGACAATATTTTCTTAGATTTTGCAGGAAATGAGGAGGTGGTACAACTATCAAAACTACCTCCCAGGGCTCTCACTAACAAAGAAATTCTATTGGTAGGAATTCTTAATGAGTAGGCTCAACAATATTTGGAAGAACTATCTAAGGCCCAGCGAGATTAGTATGCAGTAGCATTAATTAACCAAAAAACACATTAAATTCACAATTTGAAGGAAAAACATAGTATTTTCTCAACACAGGTCCTCAAGCAGAAAGGAAAGGATTTGTTAATTAAATATCTAGTGAAATAACATAAGTGTAAAGGAATAAAATTGAAAAAGGATGTTGGGGAGGAGATGGTTAACTCAAGACAAACTAATGTAATCTCGACATACTTACGACTTTCTCAAAAACCTGTATCATCAAGTTTCTTTCATGGAATATGACGAGTTTAAATCTCATATTTTGGTTGTCTATTTAATCTTAGTATTTTCCAAGTCTCTATGGAATAATTTTCTTATTTTTCATTATGGAAACTCCTTTGGTATTTCCCCAAGGGCGATGGGAACAATGTACACAACGCACTCTGCTAGATGGGGGTGGAAACACTGCATAACATGCACATGAATTAAAATATGTGTTGAATGCCATCTGTCATGTTTAACTTGCAATGCATCAATGGCATGGTTATAAGGATGGTTAGTACCAACCAATGTCCACTCACATTAAATGTGGGGAGTTGGTGGACTATAGTGGAGGTTTCAATATTATTCTAGTTGTTTTTTCTAAATATCTTCGTAGCAATGAGCGGGTTATATGGTGCATGTTGCATTCAACCCTCTATGCATTTGGGAGAAGTTCAAACTGAGGGCATTAATGGCTATGGCTCCAAGGGAGATGGTTACAATTTTTTACAATATATATGTTGGTATATCTTTTCTTTTTTCACTATGCAGTTGAGGATGGCAATATGTTTGTTATGGTGTTGTGTTGTGTGTTATCTTGTTACCAATGGTCAATGGTCATGTTCTATTCCTGTTGGCAAAGCCTTTATGGAATCTGTGTTGCCACTAGTCCTTCACAATCATGTAATGGTTATAGTTTTTTGGTATTTTGGATTATGTATGGTTGTAATTGTTAATAGTATTGAGACTCTGGTTTTGATAACCATTATCTATGCTTATCATGGTACCCATGTAAAATTGGTTTTATATTAATAGAAAACTTGGTACTGGCTTACAAACAAAAAAGATGATAAAAATATTAAAGCAAGGGATTAATCGTTGAGAAAATTAAAATAATAATAATAGAAAATAATTATAAATTATAGTAATAAAAAGATTATTTACTTGAATAATCCATCCTTATATATATTATTATATAATATATATATATATATATATATATATATATATATAATAATAATATATTATTATATATATATATATAATTCAATTGGTCAATCCAAAAATGGGACAACCATCACTAGTTGATATTATAACATTATTCAAGGAAAACCACACACCTAGAATTATCTTGTTTGTGGTAAAGGGGGCAAGTTTTCGCTCCTACCATATGCCTCTAGATCTTGGGTCTTTAAACTAATTCCTTGCATTTGAGGAAGATGAGCTTTAGCCAAGCAGAAGTAGTTTTAGGACATACTCCAGGCCCATTTATCCACATATATATGAAAGAGGAAAAATTAATATATTACTAGCCTAGATCCTTCTTAACTCTGGATCTACCAAGCATCAAGAAGGATCAAATCTCTTTTCACTCTAAAAGAGGTTTGCACCTAAAGAGATTTGATCCCTCTCTGCGTTTGGTAGATCCGAAGTTAAGGTATATCTAGGATGGTTTAATTATTAATTTGTCAATGTAATTTCCTTCATGGTGTAGTTTCCCCCTTTAAATAAGCAATATTCCAAGTGAACACCATGGATTCTCATAGACTTGGAGCTCAGAAACAATCGATAATGATTTTAGTTTGAAGTTATTTTTATTTTAACTTGGGGTTATTTTTATTTTTATTGTTTTATTGTTTTATTATTATTTTTTATATATAACATAATAGGACACGACATTACACCTCTTCCATATTGGGTTGGAGAGTGCCTCTCAAAAAAATTACAATTATAATAATAAAATAAATATTTTAAATAATAAAAAATTGCATTTCGATAAATTCAAATTTATTACAAATCATAAACAAGAGATACGAGCTTCGCCAGTGGCAGAGGTCCACAAATTCTATCGATGCTCCTTTTGTTCCTTTCAAAGTTTGTGCCTCACCATTTTTCTTGGACGCACGCTTTATGTTGGTTGTATTTCTTTTGTTACTTGTATTTTATGCGTAGATTACACTATAGAGTGGTTGGTTATGATCAAATCACCTCCTATCTCATTTTCCAATGCACTTTCTATAATGGAAGTGGTTTCCTCATGTAGCATTTAATAATAACATTTTTAATAGCCATAACTTATATCTTATTTTAAATCTTGATTTTTTTATTTTTTATTTATTTATTATTTTTTATTTTTTTTTTGAGGAAAAATTGCAAATTCCATTAATAAAAATAAAAGTTATATTAGTACATGCACTGGTGTATCTGTTAATTTGTAACAACCTTGGTGAAAATTCTGTGTAATAAAAGTTAAGAAAGGAAAAATAATAACCACAGTTGATGGGACACGTATTCCAAGATGAATGTTGGGAAAAATCATAGTGATGGGGATCACTAGTGATTGATTAATGGCTAAGGAAATTGGAAAAGGCAATGACAAAGGTTTTGGAAAGGAAAATTGGCATTTTGGCACATTTATTTATGAAAATAATGGAAATTAGGAGAAATTGGAAGTGAAAGGTCACAAGTTGCATGTGAGGAGGAAAATGAAGGAAAATAATGGAAAATGAAGAAAATAGAGGTCTCATTAATAAAAAGGATTATGAGGATCAATTCACATAATTTTGTAGGAATTTACAGGGTAAGTTCCTCAGATAGAACTCCAAAGGACACTGCTCACAAACAGATCACAGATCAGTACACCAATATTCTTAACGTGGTTAAAAACCTCAAAGAGGGAAATAGTCCACGGCTCGAGCCAATGCGACCACTTCAGGAAATTTATTAATAAAAAAATGAAAATTTACATAAGCTTCTCTCATGAACGGTTACCCTACACATGACCCTTCATGCTCTTTAAATAGATATCATGGACCAATCGGGTGTTAAGGCATGGATCAAGTGTCGGTAATACCAAGGAGAGAATGAATCGTCGGATTGTAAGTTACATAAGTACATAGTAAAGAAACACGCTTTACCTAACTCTGCACTAGACCAAGTTATACTTAACTATTTCCTATGTGTCGGAATATCCTAACATCGTCCCTTAAGAACAACTTGGGATAGGATTAAAGGATGTACAAATATGACACAATAGGAGAAGGAAGGAGGCATTAGAGCCTATCCCCTTTAGTGAAAACTTCCTGAAATCCAACCATAAATTGAAGTTTAGTAAACTTTGCCTTTGTGAGAGCCTTTGTAAATATGTCTGCAACTTGATCATCTGTTGAATAATATTGCAATTCAAGAACATGGTCATGAATGAGCTTTTTGATGAAGTGCATGTGCAGTTCAATGTGTTTGTTGGGCTGATGTTGGACTAGATCTTTGCATAGTTGAATCGCACTTTGATTATCACACCAAAGTGTAGTCGGATGTTGCTGTTGAAAGCCAAACTCTGACAGGATCTAATGAAACCACATGGCTTCCTTACTAGCTTCTACGGAACCACGATACTCTGCTTCTGCTGAAGAAAGAGAAATGGCACTTTGTTTCTTGAAAGACCATGTAATAGGTCCTCAACCAAGAGTGAAGACATAACCTACAGTAGACTTTTGATCATCAGGGTCACCAACCCAGTTGGAATTAGTGAAACCAACCAATAGAGGGGATGCTTCTGCATTGTAATGAATCCCAAACTGAACTGTACCTCGAACATAACGAAGTATTATTTTAGTTTCTTTCCAATAAATTTCATGTGGGTTTTGCATAAACCGAGAAATAAGGCCAACAACAAAGGAAAGGTTAGGGTGAGTATGGGTCAGATACAAAAGTTTTCCTACAAGTTGACGATATAAGGTAGCATCAACTTCAGGGGAAGTACAAGTGATTGAAAGTTTGGCTCGAGACTGAAAGGGAGAAGGGGCTGGCTTACAGTCTTCCATGTGAAAATGGCATAGAAGATCACATGCATACTTGGATTGGAAAAGGGAAATACCTTCCTTGGATTGCAAGACTTGAAGACCAAGAAAATAATGGAAGTGTCCTAAGTTTTTCATTTCAAACTTATTTTTAAGGCTGGACTTCACATGGTTTATAAGTTTGGGATCACTACCAGTAAGGATAAGATCATCAACATAAAGAACAAGAATGATAAGAGACTTGCCCACTTTCTTGGTGTAGATAGTATTGTTAGAATGACACCTAGAAAAGCTAGTTTCTAAAAGAAATCTATCCACTTTGGCATACCAAGCCCAAGGGGCTTGCTTAAGATGATAAAGGGATTTTTTAAGCCAACATACAAGGCTGGAATCTATTTGTATAAAGCTAGTAGGTTGTTCCATATAGATTTTTTCATGCAAGTCCCCATGCAAGAAGGAAGATTTAACATCCATTTGATGGACTTCCCATTTGAAAGAGGAAGCAAGGGAAATAAAAAGGCGGATAGAATTTATTTTGGCAACAGGGGAGAAGGTTTCAATATAGTCAATGCCTTCTACTTGTGAAAAACCCTTAGCAACAAAACAAGCTTTATGTTTATCAACTTTTCCATCTGGTCCATACTTGGTTCTGTAAATCCATTTGCATCTAACAAGTTTTCATCCCTTTGGTAGAGAAACAAGATCCCATGTATCATTTGCCAATAATGAACGCTATTCTTCATTCATAGCTGCATCCCAATCTAGATGGTCTGAAGCTTCTACAAAGGTGTCAAGATCATAATTCGTTGAGGCTTGAGCCATTAAAGAAGAGGCTTTATCGAACTGAGAATATGTATGTCACTGATTTGTAGGATCACAGACAAGAGCACCTGTTGCTTCACGAGTGGCACAAACCCATTTTGGAAGCTGAGGAGCTGAAGGAGGATCCTGAGAAGGTGGGGGAGGATTGTCATCCTCACTATCATCATATGAAGGAGAAATATTTTTAGAAGTAGAAGGGATAGAGAGAGGTGGCACATCCACCGAACTAGGCTCGTAGGCCAATATATTTTCAGAAAACTTTACATCTCTTCTAATGATACCATTTTTGTACTTAAGTGGAATAAGTCTATATCCTTTGACATCTTTAGAATATCCAACAAAAATACATTTTTCACTCTTAGGTTCTAAACCTTTATGTTTCTCATCTGGAATATGGGCCCATGCTTCACTTCCAAAAACACGAAAGTGACTTACAT
>APFE031314286.1:121593-156864 GCA_000404065.3 Pinus taeda
GATGAAGTTGTTTTTAACATATTCTCCACCATTATCAGATCTTAGCTTAAGAATTTGATGTCCAGATTGTTTTTCAAAAAAGGCCTTAAAGGCCAAGAACATGTTAAATACTTCACTCTTGAGTTTTAAGAAGTATACCCAAGTGCATCTGGAGAAATCATCAATGAAAGTTAAGAAATACTTGTAGATAGAGAATGAAACAACTGGAAGTGGGCCACATAAATCACTATGCACAAGTTTTAAAGAGGTTGAGGGATGCCAAGAGGCACATTTTTCAAAACTATCCTGATGATGTTTTGCGAGTACACATCCGAAACAAACACCATCTCTGCAATATACCATTGGAAGACCTGTCACCATATTTTCTTTACATAGATTCTAAAGGGAGCGATAGTTTAAGTGACCAAATCGCTCATGCCAAACTATGATCACTTCATCATTATGAAAACAAATACTGAGGGAAGATTTGATGACCCAAAGTTGTTAAACTTATACAACCTTGTAGAATCATCAGCAATGCCAGTAGCTAAAATTTATATAGGATCTCTTAGGTCCTTAATTACAACATCGTGAGGTGAAAATTCAACAATTTTACCTTCACCTAAATGAGTTATCTGATATACATATATAAGGTTGCAGGATAAGCTTGGAACACATAATACATCATTAAATTGACCATTGTCTAGATGAAGAGTTCCAGTCCCTACAACGCTAAGAGATCTATCATCATCAACAGATATATTTTTGGTGTTACAATCATTTAAAGAAGAAAACATGGCTTTGTTTTTTGCCATGTGATAAGAAGCTCTAGAATTAATGAGACACTCATGAGAATGAGAAGAAGAAGATACATTTAGTGCATAACTAGACCAAGATGTTTGACAACCACATGTAGAAATTGATATTCCTGAAGATGAAGTTGAATTTGAAGAGTGCTCCAAATGGATGCTATGATTCTTCATTGCTACTTCCAAGGCTTCCATCTTTTTAAAGAATTTGGATTCTAAGTGGCCATATTGATTACAAAAGTGACAATGTCTATCAGTCTTCTTCCCTTTGTTTTTATCTTCCTTATCATTTTGTTGAAATGATTTTTCATTTTGAGGCTAAAATTTCTTAGGACCCTTGTTTGGTTTAGGACCATTCTTTTTAGGATAATGCTTCTTAGGATTCTTTCAATTTGGTTGTTGATGGGTGGCTAAGGCTTTCTTAGAAGAGTTTCCAAGATTAAGAAGATCAAGATATAAGAGCTTTTCTTTTTCTCTTATTAAAGAATCACAAAAGGCATCAAAAGAGGGGGACTTGTAGTCTTGTCCTTGAGAAATAAAGGCTTCTCTAGTAGAATGGAAGGTGGAAACAAACATAGAGTATGTTGGTCCCAACTTAGTAAGAATGAAATAGATAAGGCTACAATCTTCTTTCTTAACATTAACACCTTCCAAGAGAAGTCTAAGGGTCTTGAACTTGGACAAAAATCTTCAAAATTATTGGGGTCCAATGTAAGCAACTCATTTTCGAGTTTATGGGCTCTAATTTCATTTTTAATTCCAAAAACTTTAGTGAGTTGATTCATTGCTTCATTAGGAGTATCAAGTTGTGCAATATGGAATCTAAGGTTTGGAGAAATAAACATCCCTATCCACCCACATGCTTGATCTTGCCTATTTTCCCATTTGGTTGCCTTATCTTCATCTTGAGGTCTGGTTTGTTGGCCTGAGGCTATTCTATAAAGACCTTTACTTATGAGTAAATCCACAATGTAGGACCACCATTGGAAGTAGTTGTTGTTGTCAAGATAAACTTGGCATGTACTTTCCATTTTAACAAAAACTGAAGTTGTAGATGTTGAAACTAAGTGTTCCAATGGAAAGATATCAAAAAATTAGTCTGATTAAAAAAACGGCTCTAAAAATGGCTTTCGGATGAAGAAGTGATGTCTTTTTGAAGAAAAGTTGTTGACGATGTCGACAAAGTGCATGCATGTGCGAAAATGAATGATAATGTTATATTTAAACACCCCCCCCTCCCTTTCGAAACATAAATCTAATTAGCTTTAAAAAAATTATGTGACTCACTTTTATAAATAAGTGAAAGTCATTTTTACAACGGTACTTTATGAGCTACCCGGTAAATTGTAACTTAAATAAAAGATAAAGAGACTTTAGAATTATAAGTGACTCACTTTTTATAATGGGTGAGAATACTTTTACATAAAGTAACTTTGAAACATAAGCTCCATGTGCTTTTTCAAAAAGTAACTTAATAAAAAGAAAGACTTGAACCCAAGACCTCTATTCTCATAAAATAACTTTGAACCAAGTGAGCTAGTTTAAAAGCTTAGAAGGAGGGTTTTTTTTTTTTTTAGTCACTGAAGCTTTGGGGTGTGTGCTTACTTGAGAAAGCTCTTTTTTGCCTACAAACAAAAAATCAACACAGACAGACTAAAAAAAAATAAACCTTATGGTTTGAAGTTAGCTTTACCCGGAAACTAAAAATTTCCCTCAATGTTTCTGATTTTCTGAGATCACACTAAGGTGCGACAGAAAAGAGCATACGCATGAGAATAATTCTTCCATTTTGTTTATGATTTTCCTAGATTGCACAGAGTCATGGGGAAAAGAGAATACGTAGAAATGAAAGGTATAGATCTGGTAATAAGAAACAAAGAGATAAATAAATCGAAATAAACAGAGAGAAAATAACTAAAAAATGCAAATAAAAATTGTATACGTCCAGATCTTAAAAATGACGTAACTAGGGCTATCGGAAACCTTTTCACATGAAACAAAAGGGGTTCCTCACTGGAACAGATGCTCCTAACACAATAGAGCAGTCATTTTGGCTCAAAAGAAGTAAGAAATAGTAGATCTAGGAAACTACATTTGGATGCAATTCTACCAGCTTCAGATTTGGATCATCAACGGATGTGGCCCTCAAATAGCTCTGATGCCATGTAGGAATTTATAGGGTGAGTTCCTCAGACAGAACATCAAAGGACGCCACTCAAAAACAGATCACAAATCAGTACACTTGTATTCTTGACGTGGTTAAAACCCTCAAAGAGGGAAATAGTCCATGACTTGAGCCAACATGGCCTCTTCAGGCAATTTACTAATAAAAGAATGAAGATTTACATAAGCTTCTCTCATGAATGGTTACCCTACAAATGACCCTCCATGGTCTTTAAATAGAGATCATGGACCAATCGGGCGTTAAGCCACGGATCAAGTGTCAATAATACCGAGGAGAGAATGGACTGTCGGATCACTACATATCATGACCGTCATATTGTAAGTTATAAAAGTACATATTAAAGAAACACACTTTATCTAACTCTACACTATATCAAGTTATAATTAACTATTTCCTATGTGTCGGAATATCCTAACAAATTTTGTCAATTCTATAGGAATTTACAGGGTAAGTTCCTCAGACAGAACACCAAAAGGACACCGCTCACAAGTATTTCTCTTGTTATTATCTTGGTTATGAACAAGTATTATGACAATAGCTATGTATGTATCTCATCATGTTTTTACTTGTAAATGAATGAACAATGTATCTCTGTCCTAATAGATGAAACTATAGTTATTGTGTTGAGGCATCAATGCTTCTTAGCGATTCTTAGATGAGTATGAGACCCCTATTATTAGATCTATTTTTTACACTTGTAGAATACATATTTGTGACATGTTTGATGAATTTTTTTTCATGGCTAGTAGGGGTCTAGTCAAGGGCTTGTTCAAGTAATTGCATTTTTATCAGCATTCCATTGTTATGTTTATGTTCTAAAGGTGTTATTTAGTTATGGGAAGTGACTTGGGCTCTAGGCCTAAAAAATTGGCTCAAATCCTGGGGATGATGTTATAGCACTGGGAAAAAATTCCCCTGGACGTTGGCATACCCATGTTGTGGGAGTTCCCAAAGCCTTCTAAACGCATGCATGCCCATATCATGGCAATGTTTGGGGGTTAATTGGTCTAAAAACTCAGTGGGAATCATGGGTTGGTTACTTGAGAGCTTGGGGTGGTTCCTAAGAGTCTTTCTGCTGATGTGGAAGGTTTGCATGGTGTGTTTCCATTAGTTTCACTTCCTTAACTAATGCATCGGGAGTCGAATCATATTAGAGTAACTTCTCATCACATGTTTACCCCCGTTGGTCGGTTACTTGGGTAGATGTGGGAGGAGGGTGTTACATAATTGTCCCTAAATACCTGGAATGTGCTTGAAGAACTCATTATAGCCTAGCTACCAAAAAAAACATTTATCCAGATAAATTGGGTTCCCCTTTTTCACCTTTTTTCCTTTGAACTTTGTGCAAAACCCCAAAATTTGGAGTGGCCATTATAATTGCTAATTCTTTTCCTTCTGATTTTCTTTGCACTTCATTACCTGAGTTTGAACTCTTAGAAACATTTTTTCACTTTATTCCAATTTCTCCTTGGTTGTTTTCGTTTTCCTCAAGTTGATTTTTCGTAGTTTGGATCACTACTAAATCAGTGGGTTTTTTGGCATATTTAGCAGGATCCTTCTATGTATCTTCTCCCTTCTCCACTTGAGAGCTTTATTGACTTTTTTATTCTAGTTGTAGAAGTCTCTCTTCCATTTCTTCATATTTCTCATTTGAAGAAGGTGGATTTAGGAATTTCCATCCCTTTAGCTTTTTCAATCTTCTCTTTGTCCTTTTTTCACTGTAGGACATGAGTGTTGCATGTGCTCTATCTCATTATAGATTCGTCACCTGAATGTAGTATTTTCAAATTCTAGCCATTATGTTCACTTGAAATCTTGATGAGTCAGATGGATGTGATATGGTAGGATTTTTCTTAGGCCTATCTCCATGCAGATGTAGGCAACAATAAAGATACCTTTGTCCATTCTTTCTCGATCCATCTTTAGAAATCTTCCAAATGGATTTCCAGTGTCTTCTAAGACTTGATGGTGCCTTTAAGGAAGCAAGAGGTTGTGTAACCTTACCCATGTTGATATCTTTTTGACCCCCATTGTTGTGGCATCAAAAACTGGAAACCATGGGATGGAAAAGAGACTTTCCCTTCCCAAAAGTAATTGTCCTTTGTTTATGAAATATTCCATATTTTTCTGAGATTCGAATTGAACCACAAAAAAATCCTTCACACACAAGTAGATATCATAATTTTTGGTCTAGTTGAGATAGGTCCATTAATGTGTAATTTCATAATTGGGCTAAAAGCCATTAAATTGAAAAATTAGAGCTCTGTCTTGGAGAATACTGAAAATCCCACTCACTTATGGTAATTTTACTAATAGATTTGGTGCTTTCTCCAACTTCTCAACTAGGTAAGGACCTGGGATTGGCAGCTTTGGGGTTTGTTTGTCTAGTGTGGCATGCTGCCCTCTCACTGCATCCTTAAACAAACTTGGACCTTTTACTGCATAAGTTGTTCTAGGAGGAAATCTCATTCCAGGGGCTCCACCCTACAATTCCAAATATATAATGATTGTATAGTTGAATTCAATGTCGTATTCTTTCAATTTGATGACATCTTGTAATAATTTTCACTCATAAATTAAGTTATGAACATTTTCCAGTAAACCCAATTTTTCCTTCACCTTTTTTTTCAAATATGAAACTAGTTCCACTGACCAAGCCCATATGAGGATTGATTTCTCATTTAGGGCCTTCAAAACAATTTGAAATTATTCCCCACAATCCAAATATGAAAGCCCAATATCGTGAACCCGATCTGAATAAGTGAGGGCCCATGACTTAGATTTGGGGTGGATTGGTTTCAGAATTCATCTTTCTGATCCATGAGATAACCAAAAATGATAGTGAAATAATAACATAGCTTCGATAAGAAATTAAAAATCACCACACCGGGCATATATCATTGGATCCATATCACAAATATTTGTTCGTGATTGGGTATAGATTCGACGCATGGCCACTAATTTTGTGAAAAGATGTTGTAGAGGGAGATCAAAACATACCCCCCTCCCCCCCAAACAAATTCCATAGGTATGATCCAAAGCTCAGTGGTGATATCAAAGGGAAAGTAACCTACATTAATCTTGCTATTGTAAGCCTCCAAGTATTGTTGGATTTCTCCAATGATCCCACCATCACAATCCAAAAATCTAAGTCAAAGCTCTACTGCGTGTGCAATGATATGAAGACATGCGCAAACACTAGCCATTGCGATTAGAATGCTCCTTCCTCTCCCCAGACATATTTTAAATCCTCATGAGTTAGTAATATGTTCGAATAATTTGGGAAAGGTCTAAGATCAAATATTTTATTTTCCACTATAACAACAGGAGTATATCCAACATCCTGCAAGTCAAAGTGCCTATGCTTCTAGCGTGATCACAATGACCTAACATCATGGTTTACTCTCCCCTCCTTAACTCATCACCTTTAAATATTTTTATTATTATTGTGTAAGGTATATTTATATAAATTATAGTTTTTTTTAACAATATTTTGATAAAGTATATTCAAATTGAGTAAGAGTAAACTAATGTGTTTCATATCTTATGTTCAAAAATGAGAATCAAGGACTTTGAATGTCATTTGGTTCTCCAATAATATAATTGCCTATACAAATACGTCTAAATAAAATTGTAGTTTCTATATGTTTTTTCATTAAAAGTGACATGTTGAAAAAATATAGCAAGAAAGGCTCAATTTTACTTTGCCTTGATCAAATTGAGAAAATTCAAAATTTCCACATTAGTAGACAACTTGGAGGAGGTAGTTAACTTGTGTGACATGGATCTTGTCACATAGTTACCTCAGTAAATTTGAGTTAGAGGGATTGGAGTCCAGTAAAGCATGTGTGATTGCTAAATTTTAGTAATCCAATTCAGTTATATCTAGTTGTGTTCATTTAAACTAGTTCTAATTGTTGATAGAAATAGTTGGAGGTCAGTTGTGTAGTGGAACAGCATTCTAACTCAGTGATCATCTAGTTAACTAATCAATTAGCCTAAAATAACTAGTGCATGCATAGAATTAGAGTTCCTCAGCTGTGATGGATATTCCAAGACAACGTAACAAGCAGTTGTAAGCTAGCTTGAGGGTACATGCGTTGCATGTAGTTAGATGTTCAATCATTGGGAATTGTGCAATCAATTAGAGGAAAAATCCTAAACAATAAGGGCTAATTCCTCAGGATTTGCGTAATGAAATAGGGGCTCAAGTAGAGGCAAAAATTGACTAAGTCTGGGTTAAATCTTCTCATTGAGTAGAGAGATAGGTTATTCACTTGTAGGTTGAGCTCCGACTAAGAAAGCAATTGTAATACATTTTGTATTCATCTTATTAATGCAAATAGGCTTGAGGAGTTTTTCCTAGTTAGGTTCCCCTAAAAATATATTGTGCATGTGTGGTTTTTCTTATTACATGTGTGTGAATGTTGTTCTAAATTGTGAATTAATTTCCATAGAGCAATAGAGTAGAATTGTGTCTCTTAATTTAGATTAAAATTTCTTGAGTACTTTCAATTTTATCACCATATTTCTACATGGTATTAGAGAAGGATTCACATTAGAACAAGAATTTCAAAGTTGTTCCTTAGGAGGTTTGAATTCGTAGCTTTAGTGTCACAGGATCTCTTTAGAGTTGGACTGAGATTAGAGTATGCCTTGGAAGGAAGATAGAATTTCATTTCCTAGAAGGATTGCATGGAGGCAGTGCTTGATGAAAATGGATTGCTGGAATATGTCAAGACAGACATTCCAAAAGCAGGATCAGATGATGCCCAAAACCTAGCCCAATCGAAGAAATATGTAGCCAAGACGAGGATAATAATAATGGAGGGAGTGTGCGACCACATTGTCTCAAATATCAATGGGAAAGAAACTCCTTTCTCAATCTAGAAGGCATTGACTGAGCTATTTGAGAATAGCAGTGACCATAGAAAATTTCCCCTCAAAGACAAACTTCAAACATTAAGGCGCAGAAGAATGATATTATTCCGCAATATCTTGCCATATTTACACAAGTTCGGGATGAGCTTAGAGGGGTTGATGTGAATGTTAGAAAAGATGAGTTGGTGAGCCTAGCTCTTCTAGGCCTTCCCAAAATCTAGCATAGCTATGAGGACTCAATGAACATGAAGGAGAATTACCGAATTGGGAATGCTTATGGTATTATTTGGTACAATAAGAGATCAGTCAAAATACCAGAGATGGAAGTTCATTCAAGGGAGAGGATGAAGAAAAAATTGCATTGGTTGGAAAGTGAAAGAAGGGAAAAGGGAATAAATCTCAAACCAAACCACAATCCAACCAAGGGGGCAAGAAGAAAGACTTGTCCAAAATAAAATGCTTCAATTGTCATGAATTCAAGAACTATGCTACAAAGTGCCCACACAAAAAATCTTGAAAGAAGAACTCATGAGGAGTAGCAGGTGAAGCCTTGGCTTCATAGTTTGAGCTAGGCTTCACCCTTGTTGCATGCATGGCTATCACTGTGATGGGAGTGTGTGGTACTTGGACTCAGGTGCCCCGCTCCACATGATAGGGTCTAGAGAGTTTCTCAGTGACCGGGAGGAGAAAGAGATCCATATGCATATTGATCTTGGGGATGACGGAAGGTACAATGTTACCAGGATTGGTACAGTGACCTTTAAGAGGGATTTGGGATCCCCTCTTCGCCTTAAAGATGTCATGTCTGTTTCAGGCCTAAATAAGAATCTCATTTCTATAGCAGTTTTGGAAGACTGTGGATATGATGTGATCTTCAGTAAAGGTAAATCCTTTCTGAGGCATAAATCTATTGGACAGGTGAAGTAGATAATGGTTCATGTGAAGAAACTGTATAAAATTGATGTGGAATATTGTGTTGCATTAAGTAGTAAGGCGGAGAAAGTGTATAGTTGC
This sequence comes from Pinus taeda, assembly GCA_000404065.3. Taxonomy (NCBI): domain Eukaryota; kingdom Viridiplantae; phylum Streptophyta; class Pinopsida; order Pinales; family Pinaceae; genus Pinus; species Pinus taeda. The sequence continues at coordinate 130,462 of APFE031314286.1, forward strand.
AATGGCGGTGAACTCTAGCATATGAGATTGGGCCATTTTCATCATGGTTCCATAAAAATTATGCAGAAAATAACCACTAGCCTCCCTTAAGGATCACTTGAGCAGCAGGATGCTTTCAAGGGTTGTACCTTTGGGAAGTATGTGAAATCCACATTCCATGATCGAGACAGCAAAGCACATGTAGTCTTGGAAAGAGTCCACTCTGATGTTTGTGAACCTTTCTCAACAACCTTCATTGCCAGACCCAAGTAATTTGTTATTTTTATTGATTATTTATCAAGGAAGTGTTGGATCTTCTTCATGTGGAAGAAGAATGAGACATTCTCACAATTTGTAGAATTCAAGACACTAGTTGAGAAGGATATTGGCAAGAAGGTGAAAGATCCTAGGAGTGAAAATGGAGGTGACTATGTTTCAAATGACTTCAAGGAGTTATGTACAAAAGAAGGCACTCGAAGAGATCTAACAACACCCCACAACCCATAGTAGAATGGGTAGCTGAGAGGAAGAACTAGAGCATTGTGGGATCTATGAGAGTTATGCTACATGACAAAGGCATGCCACAACATTTGTAGGAAAATGCATGTAACACAATAGTCTACTTGCAGAATTAGAGTCCTCCTCAGATTCTTGGTATGATTACACTGGAGGAGGATTTCTCGGCAAGAATCAGATGTGACTCATTTTAGAATTTTTGGAGCCTTTGTTTACTTCCATGTCTCCAAATATTTGAGGAAGAAACTTGAGCTTACAACAGAGTTGGGGGGTTTTTTGGGTTACATCGAAACTCTACACAATCATAGGGTGTACTTACCTTCCCTCAGAATGATAGTTGTCCAAAGGGATGTAAATTTTGATGAGGAGAAATTGATGTGGTGCTCTCTTGAGAGGAAGCTTCATATCCCACAAGAAGAGGAAATTTTAGCTCCAAGGGAGGAGTGTCATGAAGTTTTGGAGCATCCACAAACGTAGTATTATATAGGAGGAAAAGTTTAGACATCCACTCAAGCAAAACCATCCAAAGAAGGTAGAAAAAGAACCAAGGAAGTTGGTAGATGGTGCAAGATATGAGGGAGAATGTGGGAGCTCCTTCAAATTCACATAGGAAAAGGAGGTCACCTAAGAGGTACACTGGTTACATGGCTCTAATGACTAAGTTTGTAGAGACTGAGCCATCCTATTTTTAGGAATCATTTGAGAAACAAATTTGGCTTGATGTGATGGTGGAGGAGTATTAATCCATCATGAATAATACTGTTTCGGAAGTGGTCCCAAGGCCGAGAGATAAGTCAGTTGTGGGTTTGAGATGGATCTTCAAAGTTAAGCATGTAGTAGATGGAAGCATAGAGAATTATAAGGCTAGATTTGTGGCTAAAGGATTCTCTCAAGTTGATGGAATTGATTATGAGGAAAAAATTTCTCTTGTAGCAAGGTATTCATCCATTAGATCAATTCTTGCACTGGTTGCGCAGATGGGGTGGAAGATCCACTAGATGGATGTAAGAAAAACATTTCTCAATGGTGTTATTGAGGAGGAAGTGTACATTGAGAAACCAGAAGGTTTTGAGACATTTGATCAAGTGAGCATTGTATGGCCTCAAATAGGCACCCCGAGCTTGGTACACTAGAATTAATAGTTATCTCATTGGCTTGGGCTTCACCAAAAATTGAAGTGGATGAAAACCTCTATCATATTTGGTAGAAGATCAATTTATTACCATTGTTTTAATATGATGATGATTTAATATTGATAGATGATGAGTAGTTGATCATCTCTTGCAAGGGAATTTGAGATGAAATACATGGTTCTCATGCACTACTTCCTCGGGCTGGAAGTATGGAAAGATGATCGGGAATTGTTTGTGTCTCAAGGAAAGTATTCCAATGAGATATTGTAGATATTTCGCATGGAGAGTTGTAATCCCTTGGAGACACCTCTAGCGACCAACTGGAGGAAGGAGAATGTCACTTCAGGTGAAGAAGTGGATGCTACCATTTATCAGCAGCTTGTGGGTTCACTTATGTATCTTGTGAACATGCAACTAGCTATGTGCTATGCAGACAAATAATTGAGCCAAGTTATGGTTAGGCCAAACAAATTGTGTTGGAAGGAATCTAAGCATGTTTTACTATACCTCACAGGCACTACCAAGGATGGATTATGGTATAGACAAACGGAGGGAGTGAAGTTGTGTGGCTTCACAGATACAGATTGGGTAGGGAGTCCATCCGACCAAAAGAGTACATCAAGTGCAATGTTTAGTGTTGAGTTTGTAGTTATTTCCTTGTACAACGGGAAGTAGAGGTTTGTGGCACTTAGCTCGGCATAAGTTGAATACGCAGCATGTGAGGTAATCTGGATGAGAAATATACTTGTGGGACAATTTGGTCAGGAGATGTATCCAACTGTGATCTATTGTGATAATAAGAGTTGCGTTAAGCTCTCTGAGAATCTGGTATTCACGATCGATCCAAGCATATAGATATCTGGTATCATCATTTACCGGACTATGTGCAGAGCTAGATAATGTTGCTACAATACATTCCGGCAAAGGAACAAGATGCTGACATCTTGAGAAAATATTTTTCAATAGGGAAGTTCAATCCACAGGTCCAACATAGGGGTGGTTGACAATTCATTTCTTGCTAAGTGGGAATGTTGAAATAATGTAGCAAGAAAGGCTCAATTTGACTTTTCCTTGATCAAACTGAGAAATTTCAAAATTTCCACATCAACAGACAACTTGGAGGTAGTTAACTTGTGTGACATGGCTCTTAACACTCAGTTAGCTTAGTAAATTTGAGTTAGAGGGCTTGGAGTTTAGTTAAGAATGTGTGATTGCTAAATTTTAGTAATATAGTTCATTTATATCTAGTTGTGTTCAGTTAAACTAGTTATAATTATTGATAAAACTAGTTGGAGATCAGTTGTGCAGTGGGACAATAGTATAACTCAGTTATTAGTGAGTTAACTAATCAATCAGCCTAAAATAACTAGTGCATGCAGATAATTCAAGTTCCTGAACTGTGGTGGAGATTTTGAGTTAGAATAACAAGAAGTTGTAAACTAGTATGGATCAGAGCTTCTCATTGAGCATAGATATAGGTTATTCACTTGCAAGTTTAGCTCAGATTGAACAAGAAATTGTTATACACTATCTATTCTTCTGATTAATGCAAAGAGGCTTGAGGGGTTTTTCCCAATTGGGTTCCCCTAGAATATGTTGTGCATGTGTTTTTTTTCTTATTGCATGCTTGTGAATGTTGTTTTAAATTGTGAATTAATTTTTGTAGAGCAATAGAGTAGAATTATGTCTCTTGATTTAGATTACAATTTCTTGAGCATTGCAACTCTATCACCATATTTCTGCATGACCTATCATTTTGATATTGTGGTTGAGGAAAATTTTGGCATAAGAGTAAGAAATTTGGGGTTGTAAATCAGTCATAATGAAATAAGGATTAAGGTGCCCCTAACTCTAAAAAAAAGAACATAGTAAATATTACCACTATCAAGATAATTAGTGAAAGTTGCATGCAAAGAAGAAGAATATAAAATCAAGTGTGTGTAAGAAAATAGTGACATGTGTAAAAACCCAAGGGATAGTAAGTGTTATGCTAGACATTGTTTTGATGAATATGAAAGCCTCAAACTTTCCTATAACCCTAACATCATGAGAAGTAATTGATATCGAAAATATATCATTGAACTAGAGGATCTTAAGAATGTGCTGACAGCGTTGGACCCACCAACATTCACGGGATCGCTCCGATATGAAGTCCCAACTAGACTTCACACTGTTTAGTGTAGGAGTCTCATCTGGTACGATGGCCCAATTTCCATTATCTTAAATATATGCCTTAGCTCTTTCTTGTTAGCACATGAGAGTCATATACTTATTCTTCAAACAACGAGGTTCGTGTGCCTAGTGAGTGCTTAGTGTAACTTGTGTCTAAGTTCTTTCACTACAAAGGGAGGGGGTGAGAGTGAGTCTTGGGTCGAAAGGTAATAGTCCCAACTCAGTTAGAGACACACAACACAATAGGACATGCACAAGTTTTGGTAGAGTAGTCCACTCAGATGTGGCACTCACAAGCACAAAGTGAACAGATAACATGTACAACACCCAGCGAAATAGTCCATATGAGTGCAGTGGTCATTATAACAAATTTACAAGAATAAATTTGTTGAGTGTTCGGCGGAATAGTCCACACGTGGGATACAATGTTAATAATTGATACAACACATTTCTAACAACATATGCACTAAAAAAACCAAAATAGTTCAATTGTCTTAATACAGGTTAAAACAACATGCATTACAAGCATCCAAAGAATAGTCTTACAAACGAATACAATACATGTGTGAAAACGTGATGGCTTGTTAACGGAATTCTGAATCAAGCAAAAGTTCCAAGACAAATTCATACACCATACATCACTAACCTCGATAGTGGGGCATTGGAGCCACTACTCACTCCTAAAAAAAAGGACTACAGACTCGCAAGGTTATGTGGGAGGAGCCAAGGTGAAAATTCCTTTGCATGTACAAATGAGGGGTATATATAGCCAAGGGTAAACTTGAACCTTGTGACTCTTCGACTTCCCTCATGGTTGTTTGACTTACATGACTCTTCAACTTCGTATGTGGGTATCTTAGACTTCCATACTATATTACATTGATTACAGTAGTGTGGCCCACAGTAGTGATGTGGCCAAGATGACTCATGACATTACTCGACATGACAATGTTGGCATGTTCATCTTGATGGTGATGTCCATGTCGAGTTGCAGCGTTGTTGAATGATGAGTGTGCTCTTTGTGTATCATAACTTCACCTCCGCATGACAAGGTGTGTGGGGTCTTTGATGGTCTTGGAGTTCACTTGATGTTTCAAGTGCATGTATCCTCTTCGATGGTACTTGACATGCTTAAGGTATTCATCCATTCGTGAACAAGTCTCATATCATGTGCTCCTTGTTCATCCCGTTCCTCGTTGTGCCATGTCTCATTCATGTACCTGTATATGCAATCACTCATGACGAGATGACATCAAATCCAAAAATCCCGTAGTCTACCATGATGCATCATCTTTTGTTTCGAGTGATGGTGACAGGAGAGAGGAAAAGGATCTAAAACTACACAAATCACATTTTAGGCCGGGATGTGGGGCTTCGGGGAATTGCCAAGAAACATTGTGCACAGGTTACTGAGAGGTTGGGTTGAACAGTCTATGGCAGCAATGACATTCAGTGGGATATGGCTCAACTTGGAGGTAGAACTGTGCAATTTTCTTGGAAAGGTAGCGCGAGCAGTAGTGGGCATTGGCAGTGAAAACTGCAAAACATTTTAGAGGAGGCTGGGAGCGGGATGCAGTCATGCATGACATGTCTCCGTAGTTTCCAGGTTGAGTAGGGTGTTGGGATGCCAGTGGACAGTCCAAGAAAACTGTGCAATTTTTAGAAGGAGAAGCAGGCTGGTTGGCAGGGGGACTAACTAACAAAACTGTGCAATTTTAAGAGATAATGCAGTGACAGGCAGCAGGTGCATGTCCCTCTTATCTACTCAATTTCTTTAGTCTTTGCAAGAAGTTAGGTTGAAAGCTTCTGCACAATTTTTGGGAGGAGTGAAGCCCGGGTCACCCCTCGTTCAAATTCTCTAGTTGACTAGCGAGAGGCTTGGTGGATAGGCTTGCGAGAAATGCAGATTGAGATAGCTTCTTGGGAAACTTTTACACTATTATAGGTGATAGTTAGCCAGGTTGATTCCAATATTACGCAGTGCAGACTACTTGGGAGGAAACCTCAAGCTCTGCACAATTATGGGCAACAATACTTTGTCACCAAGGGTTGAGACTGTGTAGTGCAGCCCAGTGGAGGTCCAGCTAATGGAGGGTTGTCTAGTCGACATATATTCAAAAAAATGGTTAATTGTTTGAATGAGTGAACTCATGTATGCATGACCTTATGAATAGAAAGCCAACATGACTCGATAATAATACACCTCAGATAAACAATACAACATGTTGAGTGTGACTGGCTAAAAGGTGTGAGTGATAAGTGTGACACTTGAGATAGATCATCGAACGAACATGATGACACTTGCGTGACATTCCATACAACTCCATGTGTGAGTGCAACCGATGCTTACATGGTGAACACGACTTGTACACATGAAGACAGACCTTGAATATAGCCATCACAGGACCACAAGCATGACATTGCAACCAAGATGCTAAAATATGACCGGTGAATGGTCAAGAAAAGAGGGTGTAAAGACTCAACACGAGCTCATGCAATGAGCCTGAGTGTTTGCAAACATCAAGGAAAAACCAAGGAAGGCTCTGAAATTGGATGCAGGCCAAAATTTTGGAGGGTGTTGCAACCGCTACAACACTTGGCGACACATTGGTTGAATATCGGTTTCTTTATTTCAATCCATTGACAACACAGGGCCTTGGTCCATCAGGCAGTATAAAATCGTTGTGCGAGTTACATCAACTTCCCCACTTACCCCATGGATTGACATGGTTCACCTTTTTCCAACTCATTCAAACACAACAACAAGTTTCATCTTAATCATAGTGTTTCAAAATTGAGAAGGGTAGTTTTGTCACTCACGACATTATGATTTTTCAATCGTCCAAAGTGACAAGGAGAGAAGTGAAGTTTGAATCCACCTTCCAAACCATATAATCTCTCTAAGCTTAATTAGACCATCTCCATTTCATAGTACTCGAAACAATATTTCCAATGGTATATGGAAGTCCAAAAATGGACTCCTAGATTAGAAGTTAGAGCAGATTGAAGGGACCCTTTGAAAACCAGAAAACAAAGAGAAAATGACTAAGGGTCGGTCTCATCCCAAATCACAATCAAGACTTTTCTGAAGCAACAATAGGGGAATACAATGAATTTGTGATCAATTGATTTCCAATATCATAAATCAGCTATCGACGGGTCCAAGGCACGGCATATTGGCTTATCAATAATCAGAGGTCCCGCATATCGGACTTCCAACATAACGGATGTTTGGGTGTGATATCGCAATCGACAGATTGGTGATCAGATGGTCCCAGGCACAGTCTATGAGCTTATTAGTGGTGGGAGATCCCGAGCATAATATATCATCTTATTGGTAGTTGGAGGTCCCACATTTCAAACTTCCCTCAATATCTGAGGTCCTGCAATATCGGGGTTCGGCAATTTTGGACAGGACTAGGGTTAAAAATATTGTGAAGTGGAAAAGTCTCAATATAGTGTAAAGTCGTCGAGAGCGACTGAAAACCATTTAAAAAAGGATTGTAGCGAAAAACAAATGGCAGGCAGACCCAGGGGGCCACGTGGTGGAATACCATTGGTCCCACTAAATACACATGGAAGCTGATGTCAGCATGACATGGTAGTACAGAGGACACATGGCACCCAGATTTGGAATTTTTAGGGGTCCTATGGGGGCATATCTGGGCGGCACGTGTCACCACTTAGGAAGTGCCATGTGGTATTGATGATGTAATCAATCTTGTAGATTGACGATTGGCAAAGGTAAAAGGTCGCAACTCCAATTAAAAGACTTCGATTATGATTAGTGGTAAAGAGGCTTCGATAAAGGGGCTAGCCCATGATCACATGGAGGTCTGAAGGATCAAGGGCTAAGCACAAAAGGGGCCAATCCCGCACAACAGAGATCACACAGGTCAAAGTTTCTCTTTCATCGAAGTCACTTCTGACTTGCGATTGTGATATGCGGGAACTCTCCCGGATGCGATATTTTATATGATATGCCTTACAGAAGTTTCATGTCCGGACAATTGGAAATATCTATGAAGTATGGTAGGAAGGCCCTCTCCTATATTATGATTTTGATGTCTTAGGTGGGCACATTCCTGCAGATCGGTCATCGCAAGTGTGAAGGGGAGATACCAAAGGTGACCACTAAAAACCACTGATATGTGGGATTCTATGCAACAAAGGAAAAAGACCCCTGGAGGGGAGTCGAAAGGCCCTAGTGATCTAGGACTAAGAACCTAGTCATAGCCCCCGGTCAGATGAGAAGAAAGGTTGAAAGAAGATAAACCAAGGGGGGCCAAAGGAGATTAAGACTCGTTGCTCTGTGATGCCTCTTAGCGTAAAGGACCTGATGTAATGATTCCCTGATAGTGTGCTACAAAGATTTAAAGGTGGATGTGTCAACAACTAAGAATTTGAATAGATTTATGGAGCAGTTACAAATCGAGATGGGCTAATCCTATAGAAGCCCTGGCAACAAGAAACCAAGGACTACATGGGCCGCTGAAATGAATTTGACTACTTTGCCACACAACTTCAGATAGTAAATGGAGGCATGGAGCTCCACCCTGATACACAGCGAAGGACTATTGGTACATGCTCCATTTCTACTCCGCGACAAGCACTCATAGTCGATCCACTCCCAACTTCAGAGAATGAATTATTCAGGAAGTTAAGGTGAAAGTGACAAGAATTGACTTAGTAGCAGAAAAGGCACATCATGGTGGAGACGTGGCTTGATAAAAGGCCTTCACAAGAACAGCAAAGGGACACTTCTTGCATCATCTTTTCATTTTCCTTTTCTTTTCATCACTCTTTAATTTCTGTTTATTTTCAAGAAAGGGATAAAATCCTTGGAAATCATTCTAGATAGCAAAGCTATTGCAGACCTAGGTAATTAGTCAATCTAATAGCTAGCCCTGAGTTGAGATATTTTGTAAATGTGGATTCAAAGCCCCCCTTTTTCTATATAAATAAGGGGGAGAATCACTAAATAGAAGTTCTAGAATTTTGCACCTGCGGGGGTTTGAATTCTGAGATGCCATTCTTGGTTCTAAATTGCTTGTTCACGGGGGGCCTTGGTTGGTACACTACTGAATGTTATGGACTGGATATTTGGACCCTCCAAATATTAATGAAACTATCCTAGTGATTCCAAGAAGATCAATGCACAATATGTTCCCTCTTTGTAAATCTCATTTCATTTGTGTTTTATTTTCTCTGAAATAGCGTAATGAAGCAATCGGTTTCTCTCTGATTCATGGATTTATCTAGGCTGCTAAATAAGCAAACAATCCCTACATTTAAGATAGAGTTACTCATGTTAGTCTGTAACCTATAGTACATGTACAAGACAAATTTACTATTGTTATTTGATTAATCTGTGGTACCTGTGCGAGCCCAGATTTACTCATTTTGTTTGTCGATAATGGTACCCATGTTATATCAGGTATGAAACCTCAAAAAGAGTTCCATTATTTCTACCTTTCCACCTCCTCCCTCTTCCATATTTCTGCTGGAACATTGTTGCTTAGGATTTTGTTCATTTACATCCCTATGCATCTATTTCCCTCCTTCCTCTCCTCCTCTCCACCTTTACTACAACTTTAGTATTAAGTTCTCTCATTATTGTGTGTTGGCTTCTAGAATAAGACATTTCTCGTTGAGGCTGCCCCAATTTACCCCCTACATTTGGATACATGTATTGGCTTGAGTCTACCTTAATGAAGGCCTATTAAACCAAGCCCTTTTTATTATCTTTTAACTACGTGAAAATTGGAGTGCTATGAAAACATGTCATTGATAATCTCATGTGCACTCCTATACTCAAGATGTCCTAGGAACTAGTCTACCATCAACCTAGAGGTTGTCTCTAGGAAGTTTTCTATGTCTCCCAAAGCACTTGTGCTATGGGTGCCGTTAAAATCAACAACATCTTTCTGGCATCGTTGCTAGGGAAAGGATTAGAATACCTTTCCCTGGGTACGACAATTTTTTACATTCCCTTTGTTAGGTGAGCAAGGGAAGTGTGCATTGAAGATCTCTCACCTTGGTGACTCCACTGTTTCAATTTTATGGTAAACATCCTGGCGACTCCACTATCCATATCTCTATTTGATCATCCTGGCTTTCAAATAGCCTCATACTCACTCTGATGATAAAGCAATAGAAATATTCCCCTACCTTTGAACCTGAGATCACCCACCTAGGAAGGCTTTCAACATGGCCATTCCTGCATTCCTGTCCAACCAATTTTCTCCATTGGATTTTTCTTCTATCCCTAGTTATCCTAATCATTTCCCTTTGTTTCATGACTGGAATACCTATTTTCCTAAATTCAATGGAAACGCAGATAGAAGGATGGACCAACGCCTTAAGGATTTTCATGAATGCATAGAACAACGGGTATTATTTTCGAAGATGCGTGAATGAAATAGTTCATGTACTCGTTAAAAGACGATTTTAGAATTTGGTATAGAACAATACATCATGGAAGCATATCTTCATTAAAATGTTTTCATATAGCATTCCATAATTATTGCAAAATATTATATCCATCGAATGCTCTGTTTGAAGATTGTTGCACACATTTTGATGATGAAGGCATTCTCGAAGTTGATAACCCTACTAAAGATGTTTATGGATCCCCACTCTAATAAAACATCTACTCGCATCAAGAAGCATCACCCAATGAGAAATAAAGAGAAAAAGAAAACATCATCGAGCTAAAAATAAACCCTCAGAGATCTTATTCAGCCAAATTTGGTGTTTCCCCTTCCTATGATGAATATGACTTTGATGGATAGCCAAGTGATGTAGAGCCAAAACGCTCCCAGTCATGGGAAGTTGCACAAGAAGAGGAGGCCCACTAGGAGGTCAGCAAAGAGGATCCAGTTTAAAATGCACATCCTTCACCTGGAGAACAGGATCAAGAACCTCCCCTGATTTATGATTCATATCATTCAAAGGAGGATGAGATGGTCGAGGATTGTCAAATGGATATGTTTACCAAAAAGTGGGGAAGAGGCTTCCAGCAACCTGTTTTCCTCAAAAAAATATAAAGTTCGGGAACAGGACCATATTTGTGACTACCCAGACCAAGAAAATATTGGTCAGTAAACTTTACATGAAAAAGGGCAGTTGAAAATCTTTCTTGTCAGTTTTGTGACCCTGTAGTTGCCTACATGACGACATTCTTAAGTCAGCAACAAAGATTGTTCCTAGAGCATGTATCAGACTTTTCAATTGAATATTTCTCATGGTGCATCCTTGTTTTTTTTTTTTTTTTTTAGCAGCATGAAGGCATTACGTCTAGCACCCAAATGCTGGCCTGGCTCCATCGGAGGTTTTAACTCATTTAGGTGAATCAAGCCCTGTACGTGGGTAAGAGTTGTATATAAATAAGATCACTAGCTAAGCATTTACTTTCCAGTTGTTAGAATTTTTATTTTTTCATTTTAGTTTGATGAGGAAAGGAATATTCATTATATTTTTGACTCCATTCCCAATGGTGAAGGCTACTAGTCTGTAGGTTCTCAGCACCTTGCTAGCAAGGCACTGTACCTAGTTGGAGCCAATGTTGTCACTCACTGCATTATGAGTTTTTAGTTGTACACAGTGACAAGGAGAGTAGTGAATTTTGAAGCCACCTTCCCAGCCATATAATCTCTCTAAGCTTAATCATACCCTCTCCATTTCATAGTGCTTGGAACAAGATTTCCAACGGTATATGGAAGTCCAAAAATGGAGTCCTAGATCAGAAGTTCGAGCAAATTAAAGGGACCCTTTGAAAACCAGAAAACAAAGAGAAAATGACTAAGGGTCAAGCTCATCGCAAATCGCAATCGGGGCTTTTATGAAGCAACAACAAGGGAAGACAACGAAATCTAGATCAACCAATCTCCGATATCACAAATCAGCTAATGGTGGGTCCAAGGCATGACATATCAGCTTATCAGCAATTGGAGGTCTTGCATATCAAAGTTCCTACATAACGGAGGTCCGAAAGGGATATCACAACCGAAAGATCAATGATTAGATGGTCCCAAGCATAGTCTATCATCTTATCGGTAGTGGGAGGTCCCAGGCATAATATATTAGCTTATCGGTAGTTGGAGTTCCTGCATGTCAGACTTCCCTCAATATCGGTGTTCCCGCAAATATCGGTGATTAGCGATTCTGGATGGGACTGGGGTTAAAAATATTATGAATCTAAAAATTCCTGATATAGTGTAAAGTCACCGAGAGGGGCCAAAAACCATTTAACAAAGGATTGCAACAAAAAAACAAGGGCGAGAGGATCCTTTTCTCTCTCCCTCGGGGAGCCACGTGGTGGAATACCATTGGTCCCAATGAATACACATGGTAGCTAACATCAGCATGATGTGGCAGTACGGAGGACACGTGGCATGCATATTTGGTGTTTTCAGGGGTTCTATGGGGTCATATCTGGGCGACACGTGTCACCACTCAGGAAGTACCACGTGGCATTGATGACATTATCAATCCCGCAGATCAACGAAGATAAAAGGTCAAAACTCCAATTAAAAGTCTTCGATTATGATTTGCGGTAAAGAGGCTCTGATAAGGGGGATGGCTCGTGATCACATGGAGAGTTGAAGGACCAAGGACTAAGCACAAAAGGGGCCAATCCCACACATTAGAGATCGCATAGGTCAAAGTTCCTCCTCCACCAAAGTCCCTCTCGACTTGCGATTGTGATATGCAGGAACTCTCCCGAATGCGATATTTTATGTGATATGCCTTATGGAAGTTTCACATCCGTACAATTGGAAAGTTCTACGAATTATGGTAGGAAGGCCCTCTCCTATATTGATATTGTGATATCCTGGGTGGGCCCATTCCTACAGATTGGTAATCGTAGGTGTCAAGGGGAGATACCAAAGGAGACCACTAGAAACCACCGATATGTGGGATTCTATGTGACAAAGGAAAAATACCCCCGGAGGGGAATCCAAAGACCCTAGCGCCTGAGGACTAAGCACATGGTCATAGCCCCTGGTTAGATGAGAAGAAAGGAAGAAAGGGGCTAAACCAAGGGGGGCCAAAGGAGATTGGGACTCATTGTTTTGTGATGCCTCTTAGTGTAAAGGTCTCGATGGAGCGATGCCCCAATAGTGTGGTACAGAGCTTTAAAGGTTGATGGGTCAACAATTGAGACTTTGAATATAGTTATGGAGCAATTTCAAATCAAGATGGGCTAATCCTATAGAAGCCCCTGCAATAAGAAACCAAGGACTACATGGGCCTTAGAAATGAATTCGACTACTTCGCCGCACAACTTCAGACAGTAAATGGAGGCATGGGGCTCCACCCTGATACACAAAGAAGGACTACCATGACATGCTCCATTTCTACTCCATGACAGGCACTCACAGTTGATCCACTTCCAACTCTGGAGAATGAGCTATTTAGGCAGTTAAGGTAAAACTGAAAGGAACCAACCTAGCAGTAAGAAAGGAACATCATGGCAAAGACATGTCTTCATTAGAGGCCTTCAAAGGAACAACAGACAGACACTTCCTCCATCATATTTCTTTTTTCCTTTTCTTTTCATCATTCTGTAATTTCTTATTGTTTTCAAGAAAGGGATCAAATCCTTGGAAATCATTCTAGGCAGTAGAACTATCACAGGCCTAGGCAACTAATCAATCCGACAGTTGGCCCTGAGCTGAGATATTTTGTAAATGTGGATTCAAAGCCCTCCTTTTTATGTATAAATAAGGGGGAGAAACACTAAATAGAGGTTCTAGAATTTCGCACCCACAGGGGTCTGAATTCTGATATGCCATTCCTTGTTCTAAATTGCTTGTTCATGGGGGGACTTGGTTGATACACTGTTGAATGTTATGGACTAGTTATTTAGACCCTCCAAATATTAATGAAACTATCTTGGTGATTCCAAGTAGATCAATGCGCAGTATGTTTCCTCTTTATAAATCTCATTTCATTTGTGTATTATTTTCTCTGAAATAGTGTAATGAAGTGATCGGTTTCTCTCTGATTCATGGAATCATTTACCTATGTTGCTAAATAAGAAAACAGTCCCTGTGTTTAAGATAGAGTTACTTCTATTAGTCTCTAACCTACAACACCTATACAAGACATATTTAACACTATTGTTTGATTAACCTTTTGTGGTACATGTGTGAGCCCATATTTACTCATGTTGTTTGGTGATAATGGTACCCATCATATATCTGGTATGAAATCTCAATGAGCACTTTATTGTTTCTACCTTTCCACCTCCGCCCTCTTCCATATTTGTGCTGGAACATTGTTGCTTAGGATTTTGTTCATTTACATCCCCACACATGTATTTCCCTCCTTCCTCTCCTCCTCTCCACCTTTACTACAACTTCAACATTAAGCTATCTCATTGTTGTGTGTCAACCATGAAAGCAAGACATTTCTCTTTGAGGTCTCCTCGATTTACCCCCTGCATTTGGATACATGTATTAGCTTGAGTCTACCTTAATGAAAGCCTATTGAACCAAGCTATTTTTATTCTTTTTTAGCTACGTGACAATTGGAGTGTTGCAAAAACCCCTCACTGATAATCTCTTATGCACTCATTTATTCAAGATGTCCTAGGAACTGGTCTACAATCAACCCAGAGGTTGTCTCTAGGAAGCTTTCTTTGTCTCGCAAAGCACCTGTGCTACAAGTGTCGTTAAAAGTGACAACTAGTAGTTTGGCTTGCAAGTTTAAAATTTTCAAAGTATAAGTTTTCATATTTGGTGTTGCTCTGCTGCTAGCAAGCCTAGACAGTACCCCAACAGAGTCACACAGGAACACACGCATTTATCCACTTCCAGCGAGCCTGGTCAGTACCCTGGTGGACTTGCATGCTTCACATCTCTGTGTAGGAATCCTTTCCCTTATCATGCCTTTGTACTTTTTGAAAAGAGGATTGTGCATAGGAACTTATTTATTTTTTGGGAGGAAGAGGGATCCCGACTTATTAAGATAATAAGAGGTTGTTCCTTTAGAGAAGCATGTAAAACCTCTGATTTAAGTTTGCTCATTTATATTTTCCCCTTCTCTGTTTCTACTAGTTGGATGAGCTTGAACACACACAACAAAATACTGAGTACAAGCATGGGGTTTCCAAGTGTGGACACTAGTTCATGGTTGGACTAGTGCTTCCCTTATAAACGGCTTGTATTTTTCGTCAAGACTTCATCGGTCGAAGGTTATAACCAAGCACAGAGAAGATAGACACAGGACTAGCCAAGTGTTGCAGTTTCACAAGACTCTTTGGATCTCAGCCACATACTCATTCAAAATCCAGAACTCAGTGGAGGGTAGCACTTATTGACAAAACCAAAAATAGCATGAGATTAAGCAAACAAAACAAAAACGAAGCAAAAATAGCGAAGCCAAGAAAAAGGACAACAAGCAGTAAACATACCATATACATGGCATGGGCCTTGTCTTACTGAAAGTAGTGCTTTAAGTCTTGGTCATTGATAAGAAGCTTGTCAATCCTCTTGTCAAGTGATTACAAACGGTAGGTGTGTGGGCCAAGTTTTCCCTCGATAGTGTATGGACCAATCCACAAGGAATGGAACTTCATATTTTTTCCTTTGTCTTCATGGGGTTTGTCCCATTTCAAGACTAAGTCACCCACATTGAAGTTAGTGTTCCCTACAGACTTCTTATTGAACCATCTCTTAATACGGTTCTAGTGGAGTGCAAATTTTTCTTTTTCTTTCATCCTTTATTCCTACAACTTGTGAAGTGTATCCATCCTACACTGAACTGGAAGGCAAGGCTTGCCTTGGGATTCTTCAGATAATTGGAGTGCAAGCAAGTAGATGTTTGGTGGAAGGATGGCTTCTTTCCCATAAAACAGGAAGTATGGCGAAGTGTTCAAAGATGGTTTGGGTGTTACACGGTCATCAAAGCGGAGTGTCAATTATGTTGTTCAGAGTAAATGGTCTTATTGATAATTCGGATAAGGTTTTTATGTGTAGGTTTTGCAAGACCATTTCCTTGTGGGTAGTAGTTAAATGAGCGTTTAAGCATGATACCATATTGCAAGGGAAAATCACAAAGCTTTAAAGATGAAAATTAAGTTGCATTGTCAAAAATAAGTGATACCGGGATGCCAAATCATGAGATGATGTTCTGTTGGAGGAATCGAATGAATTCCTAGTCATTCACTTGCTTGAGAAGAATTGCTTTTGTCCACCACATGAAGTAATTTGTAGTTGTCAAGATGTAGGGGTGTTGTTTCGACGAATGTGGGAAGATTTCCCCAATTATCTCCAAGCCCCACAGTTGAAATGGTTCAGTCACTGCAACAGGGTGCAGTAGGGTTGTTGACCTTCATGTTTGGTTGGCACATTGCTAATAAACTAGGAACTTGTGGACATAGCCGTGTGCATCCTTGAATAATATGGGCTAGTAGAAACTGGTTTGCATGACTTTGTGCACAGTAGTGTTTACCACGAAATGGCCCCCGGCTAGTCCATCATGCAAATCATGCAAGACCTTCTCTGAATCATGTGCCTCCAGGCACTTGAGCAAAATTTTGTTACTGTGCTCTTTGTAAAGCACTTCATGCACCAACTGATAAGGTAAATCTTTGAGGCGAAGTGTCCTCTTCTATCTCATGGAGCAGTGAGAGGGTATGATTCCATGCTCAAGGTACTGGAACACATATTTATACCAATATTTTTTGCATGAAGTGGGTGGTGCTCCCTCTACATCATATATCTTAATTTCTTTCTCCCAACCAGCGAGCTCTTCTTCTTCCTCATGTGCATGGACTGCTTCACTTGCAAGTCTGTAGAGACCAAGAACCTTGACAGTGTGAACTGGCTTTATGTCAAGATCATACTATTGCAACATTTTCATCTAGTTTTTCACCTAGCTCTTGTTGTACAAGTGATCGGACTACTGGGTGTGGCACAAATGCAATGCAATGGTTCTTCAATAGGTAGGGTTTGAAGTGTTTGACCGCCTTGTATACTGTGTATGCTTGTTTTTCAATGATGGGGTATTTGAGTTCCGGTCCCTGAATGCTTTCACTCATGAAGGAGATGGGATGTTTGTCATTCAGCTCATCCTTCTGAGTGAGTAGTGCAGCAAGCGATTTGTCGGAGGCAAAGGTGTATAACAAGAAATCCTTGTTAAAATCTGGGTTGTAAAGTGTAGGCGCATCTACTATAGCCTGCTTGATACAGGTGAATGAATTCTTTTCTTTCTTACCCTAGTTGTATACTACGTCCTTCGTGATCATGTCTTGCATAAGTTTCACTATATGCGCATATTCTAAGATGAACTTCTGGAGGAAGTTTATCTTTCCCAAGAAGGACTGCATGACTTTCTTGTTTGTTGGGTGGGGAATCTATGTAATCACTCGAACTCATTCCAGATCAAACTTGATCCAACTTCTAGCAATGATGTGCTTGAGGAGGTTCCCCTCAGACACTGCAAATATGCTTTTCTTGGGATTCAAGGATATCCCATATATCACTCAAATATCTTCTTCAGATGGCATATGTGGTCTGACCATTTTATGGAAAAGGCAGTCATGTCATCAAGGTACACCACTATGCTATGTCTGCTAAGTCCATGGAATGCGATGTCCATGGTGAGCTAAAAGGTTATTCCTGCATTCACAAAGCCAAATGGCATTCTCCTGTAAGAAAATGTGCCCCACTTGGTATGGAAGGTATTTTTCAATCTATCAGGTTCTACTACCAGAACTGGGTTGTATTCTGAAAAACCACCGAGCAAGGAAAACATCTCTACTCCAGATACCATCTATAAGATATTCTCCATTGGTGACATGGGATTTTTGTCTTTTTCCAAGGCGCAGTTCAAGTTTTGGAAATCAACGCATAATGGTATCTCCCCATACGTCTTATGTAGGAACTAAGTTAGAAACCCATGTAGAATGACGCAGTTTGTAAATGATCCTTGCATCCAATAGCTTATTCAATTCTTTCTGTATGAGGGGTTCAAGTGATGGATGTACTTTTCTTAGCTTCTACTGAAATAGCTTGACCCCTTCTTTGATTGGAATCACATGTTGGGTTATTCATGTTTCATATGTTTTCAGATCATCGTATATACACACAAACACATCCTAGTACTATTTGAGAAGGTAGACAAAGGCTTGTTGCTTCTGCGGCGTGCAACACGTACCGAGATTGACGAACTCTGAATCTTGTTGTGTTCCCAAGTTGATCTATTTGTATGCCATGGAGGCACTGTGGGATTTTCTATTCCCTGTCCCTTGAAGGCGGTTCTACAAGTCATAGAGCTTTTCGAGAGATACCACACCCTTGGGGATGAAGTTGCCTTTCTTGTCATTAGTTGTGGCTTACAGAGACTGCTCGTGCTCATCTTGTTTAATTGTTGCATCCTTGAAGACATCAATGTTGGCCATGAAGTGTAGTATATGTTCATCATCGTAAAAAACGTGTAGATTAGATATGTTATCATGGATAGAAGGCTTATACAAAATTTCAATAGTAAATGTATCCCTAAGCGATGTCATCCTAGAAACTTTGTTAACTAAGGCATCGATAGCTGCATTACACATTCTTGGCACAACAATGATATTGAAAGCTTGGAATTTAGATATCAGTCACCATACCTCTTTTTGATAAATTTTTAGATGAGGTGACAAAAAGTGTATGGTGTTACGTACCTGTCATACCACTATTTCTGAATCACCTACCACTTTGAGCACAACAACATTGACGCTAATGGCTTTATGTGAGCCCAATATGACTCCTTCATATTCAACAGTGTTGGTCATGCACTAAAACTCCAAGAGGCTTGAGATCAAGTTTTTCCTATGCTTTGGGTTTATCAAGATATACTCGGTTCTAGATCCATCAAAATACATGGTCCACAACTCGTTTGTACATGGACCGCTTGATGCGCTAGTACTACTACTGCTACTGCTACTAGTGTTAAAGAGCATTGTACATGTTTCATTTCCATTAGTTGGGCAAGGAAGGAGACCCAACTATGTGTCTGGTGGGGTTGGAGCTAGCTGTGTGAGATAACACCCCAACTGTGTTTCCACAAGGGAGTTTCTGAACATGACTTTCGTGAAAGCCAATGGTTCATTCTCACCATTGATGGGAGTGAAAATATGTTTCATGTATCTCTTGGATAACACCCAGATCTGATTTATTTTTCCCTGGTACGAAAGCCATAAGCGTGACTAGTCTGTGGTAAAGTATCCATTCAACTTGTTGGACCATTTTCCACTAAGCAGTGAGCGATACACTTCTGGTATGTCCACAACGACAATGTTAATGCACTAGTGAACTCAGCTGTGATGGGATAATCAAATGATCACATCCTGAAGTTCACCAATGGATAATATGAATGTTCGATCTAGTTGGATGATCTATGCAGACATCTTGCTCCATTGCACATTGATCTTCTTGGAAATGGAAGGTGGCATGACGTCAGTTGATACACCAAAGTCAACCAAATAGTTGTGAACATTGCAGTTAAAATTTCTAAATGAGAGCAAGAATGAAGGGAAAACAAGGTTTTCTTCTTCCATCTAGAGTGTGTTGAGCCTAGTTGTGAGTGAACCAAGAGATGTGCCTACTCCCTTGCTAGTAGAGGTTGCGTTGTCTCTAGATGTTTTCCCTAGTGCGTGCATTAGAATATCTCGTTGACCCTTGAGTTTAGCTAACTCGAACAAAGAGATGTTTGCACAAGTTTTCTTCATATCTTCAACAATATTGTAGTAAAGAGTGGATAAAATCACCAAGGTGTCCGAGGTTAGACTCATGTTTGTATTGTCTGGAAGAGTTTTCTGAATTTTACTACTCATGGACGTACTCTTGTCTCTAGCTTTCTTCCTAGTCTTTTTTTATTCTTTCTTCTTTGGGATGGCTGGTGGATCAACCTTCCTCATTAGTAGTTTTATATTTTCTTGCCTCTCCCAAATAGTAGAGGGAGCCCCTTGACTTATGAGATTGTATCAACCACTTTTCTTTGGGGTTTCTTCTTGGTGTTCATTTTCTATGTTGCATGTGAGAATTAATACATTTTGATCACTTTCCCAGTGCTTGGTGCCTCATCAAATGCAACATCTTCCTCATCATCTTTGTCTTCCAGTTGACACTATTCATTATTTACCATGTTTTTCATATTGACGCACATCGAGTACACAACTCATTTCCATTCTATAAAAGTCCCTTCTGGGTGATAGTATTCTTGGAATGAGAAAAATTTGGGGTTCACGAACATTCCCATTAGGAACACTGAGTTGGAGCTCTGCGCAGTTTTGGTCGGGAAGTTTTTGTTGCCTAATGACATGATCCTCTTTTGTTGTCTGGGAGGTCGGCTATTAGCAGATGTCTCGATCATTCATTTCTTTAGCTTAGACACCTCTATTGTCAAGTTCTTAATAAGATGAGTAAGGATTTTAATGTCACTTTCTTCTTTGTCTTTCCCCTTACTTCGAGTAGCCTGGGGCTTCTTGCTCACATCTTTGGAGTCTTTTGTTTGTTCATCATCCTTAATGACTCCAAATGTGTGTAGGTCCTTTTCCACAATGATTTCCTCTTTGCATTTTTCAAGTAATATTGGTTTCACAGCTCGCTTGATGAATTGCACAATATTGGTTAGCAGCACAAACGTGTAATAGTCGAAAGTGATGGATTCATGAGGTTTTGTGTCTGCTGCAAACTTGTTCAATATGCATAAAAACCTCCGATTAAAATCTTTCACTTTCTCTTTCGACTCCATCTTCAGACTTCCCAACTCTTTGAGCAACATGGAACGGGTCTTGTCATCACCAAAATTTTCCAAAAACATTCCTTTGAACATACCCCAGTTCTGGATGGAATTGATAGGAAGTTTGTGACACCATACCTTTGCTCGACCATCCAAGGTACACGTAAACAATTTGCATGCAACGTCGTTGTGTCGTACCTTGAGTGTCCACGGTTGCAGGTAGAAGTTGTCCAAGTGGTCTTTTGCCTTCATTATTCTTTCAAGGTCATACTTTGTCAACATCCTCTCCAAACGCTTTGGAATCCTGTGCAAATCATCCAAGAGAGCCAATGGTCCCTGAGTCATTCATTTCAAGTTTTGGTTAGCCATGTCTTCTTCTTCTTCTTCCTCCTCATGTTCTTTAGAATCGGATGGTTCCACCTCTGAGTCTATTGGTTCGTCTCCACCTTCACCTCCTCTATAGCCTTCCCCTCTATCTCATGTACCGAAGCTTGAGCCCAAGATCGTGAGGGTGTCTTGTTATCCCTGTCCAAATACTGGAGGTTCCTCTCCATTCTCAATAGCTTCTATCATACCTTTGAGTGTGGCAAGAACTGCTTCTTCCATTGATGAGACAACAACTCATGTGGGAGTGGTCTTTGGATTCTTTGATGCATTTGGAAGATATTGTATTCCTGGGATCAATCTAACTACTTTGGCAAAATGATGGGTGATGGGATAGATAGAGTGGAGGTACTTATATAAAATTTTGTGTTCATGTCTAGGAGGTGAGGAGTAACTAACTTCAGAGTTGCGCGTAGGTGAGAGGGATTTCGAGTTACTTCCTTAACCAGATGATTGATGAGCAGGGGTGAGAGGACATTCAACCAAAACAACTCAGGCCCTCCTTCTAGCACAAGAAATGTTGACAGTGTTGGACCCGCCAAAATTTAGGGGATCTCCTCGGTAAGAAGTCCCAACTAGACCTTGAACCATTTGGAGTAGGAATCCTAGCAGTGGGTGATAATGTAATGCCTTGAACGCGGTAGTGCATATAGATAAGTATGATAACTTTGGGCTAAAACAAGTGTGTGACCTTGCCACGAGTCAAGTGAAATGCATGGGGGTTCTAACACATGGAGGGGAGGAATAAAGTGTGCCACTTAGAAGCCTCTAATAGTACGCATGTTGAAAGGAACACACGAGTGGAAAGAAATCACAAGCTAAAATGCAGAATAGTCCACAAATTAAAGTGACGGGTTAATCCAACAACTCGCATTCAATAAGATTCCTACAATTGCATACAAATTAGTTCATAAGAAAATGCATAAGTTAAACAACATACATTTCTAAAGCAACCAAAAAAGTCCAACTACAATAACAACATATGCATGAAAGCATGTTGGCTCTGTTATTATTATTATAAGTGAAAGTTCCATCCATGCATACACAATTGACAACCATTAGCCCCAATAGTGCAATATTATAGTTAAGAACACCTGCTCCTTCAAAGAAGTATACCTGCTCTATGATGTGAAGAAGTCAAGGCTTGTCACAATACTCCCAAGCCTTTTCTAAGCCTAAACCTAGCCAAAAGCTTGGCTCCCAAAAGCATGCTCTAAGAGTTATGAGGTTCTATTTATAACAAAGGGTGGGGTGACCCTTGACATTCCCCTTTGTAACTCTTTGACTACCCTCATGACTCTTCAACCTCTTTACAGATAACTCATTACATAATATGATGAACTTTCATATTCCACTAAGGACACTTGGAATTTCACTTACAACATACTCATAAATAATATTACATTTTCCAATTGTACCCAAGTAAGACAAAATAGAATAGAGACAACCTAACAAGACATAACACTATGACTCTGAATTTTAGGGAAAGACCAACTCAGCAACCTCGACTTGATGCTTCTCGGTCACGTACTCATGCCAAGCTTGGTACTATGAGATGATGTACCCAAAATGATTGATGGTGTCTTTCTGATAGTGGACTCTTTCCTCCATAGCATCTAGGTATATGGTCTTGGAACCTGTGTCCAACTCAGCCTGAAGCATGTGTAGCATGATGTTGACCATGACGAGACCACCAATGTACTTCTGCAAGGTATGTGTGTTGAGCTCCAATTCATCCGTAGTGGCCCTCACCTTACTTGCTCCATGTACCTGTCGATCTCTAGTTGGACTTGGTTTTAATGTTTAGCCTCGGTGAAGGAACTAATTGAAGGGATATTATGTGTTCTCACCATGATATCCAAAATCTTGTATAATTGTGCATATGAGGCTTGTATGCTGGTGATGAATTGGGTGAATTGTTCATAGTTCTGGATCAACATCTGGACATTTTCTTTCTCCAGCTCTGCCTGAGGCTTCATCAACTTGACAAGTGAAGCGGGGCCCCTTTGTACCACATTGTCCACTCTTGCGCATGGATGATGGTAGCATGTATGTCCCTAAGATTTTGCACAAACATTTTGCTTTGTTATTATATTCCATGCACGTGGAAAATTGCTTTATGCATGGTTAAAAACTTATCATAGAGCTTCTACATGGTAGTCTTAAGTGTTGATACTTCATCAAGTATCATTTTCCTCATTTATGCCATTGCAGAAACTGTGCTCTGCTCTCTGAGTTGTTTTTCCTCTTGCCTAGCTGCCTACAAATTCTTTGCCATTTTTCATTCTCGGCTAACAAGAATGTAACATTAGAGCTTGTTTCTCCTTAATAAGCTAAGGTGGCATTGGAAATGGCAATTGGATGTTGTCTGACATCTGACACTATAACCCTTTCCTTCATGAATTTAGGTGGTGTGTGATCATAGAAAAAGTGTTTTCTTCGTGCCTGTACAATATTATTTTGTAACTCATCGAATGACAAATGGTACACATCCATCACTGGATCATCACTATGGAGAAAAACTTTTCCTTTCTCGCTCAGGAATGGTTTTTACACTGGAGGTGGAGGAGACTGAGAGGTGACCTCAGGTGCTCTGGGCATGAGGTCGGTGTCTTCATTATGTGGATCATCCCCCAAATCCATGTCTATCACTTCAATCAGTTGCTCAATCTTCTGAGAAAGCTCTTGATCCTGCATCTATTCACCCTCTTCTTTAGTTGTTTATTGTTTTGACTCCTCAACCTATATGGGCATTGTTTTCTCTATCGTCTAGCCTTTCCTTTCTTCTTCATCTTGTTTTTTCTTCTCTTCCCTTTCTCTCCTTCTTAGCTCCTGATCTTCCTTCAACTTCTGCTCTAGTTCTTGCAACTTTTGTTCTGCTTCCTCCATCCTTTTCTTTTATTTCTTCCTTCGCTCTACCCTCTTTATCCATTGCTACCTCTTTTCCTCCACTACCAAAGTGTTGGAATTATGATGCATGTGTTGTCCTTGATAACAATTCACTTGTAGTAGAACACATATATGGTAACTAGATGAATCTACAGGACATATCAGAGGTGACAAAATGATGGAACAAAATAATGGTCAAAGGTTTGATATAGGGATATTGTTAGTGTGTGTTGACCTTGATAAGTGTTGTTCTTTGATGAATAAACGAATTGTTAAAAGTATAAACATGATGTGACAGAATGCATGGAAGTTGTGCTTACAGATGTGACAAAATGTAGGGAAGTTCAAAGGAATCAGTCCAAAAGTAATGTATAATGAAAAATCAGATTATAATAGGTCTATTTAGAGGTAACGGAGTAATGATATAGAAGAACAAGATGATGGAACAAAGGACTACAAATCAGAATCAAGAAATTGAGGAAAAAGAATGTTTTCAGGTATGTTAAGTTGTATAAGCGGGTTCACCTATCCAAGTAGCATATACTAGTAGGTTCACTATACAAAAAGAGCATATATGTATGAATGCACTTTCACAAGAGGAAAAGCGTGTATGGGATGGAAAATTAAGGAAATTAAAGTTAAAGAATACCAAGGGTCCATACCATGGTATTAGCTCACAATATTGAGTGAAATAATGGTTACTTGATCTTGTCTAAGAATACCATAGGTTCTAAGTGTTGTTTTGGTCCGAGGTATTGAGAAGGCTAAAATTGTATAAGGAGGAGAAGATCAAAGGGATAAGTGCACAAGTAATGAATATCTTATGAAGTGTTAGATAAAAAGAAAATATGCATGTTATGGGTTTCTGATGCTTTTCTAGATTTGAACTAAGTATGAATCTGAGTGTTTGATGATGGATGAGATCAAATGATGGATCAGGATCATAAGACCTTAAATGACTTATCATTACGTGATCTGATAATGGATAGGCTAGATCTGAGTGCTAACAAATGTTTCTCATTTAAATGCTATGATATAGGTATATTTGAAGCTGGAATAGCTGTGAAGTTATAAGTTATTATTTGTATATCTATACATTGGTTCACCTTGGTGAAGGTGCGTATACACGCTGGTTCGGTTCTCCCAAGTAGCACATGCAGAAGAAAAGCTTTTTGTTCAGAGATGACCAATCTATCTGATCAGCGATGTTGTTTTACTATTGTTTGTCAATGATGTCTTCATTAGATTTGAAAATAAAACCGGTTTTACAAGGAGATTGAGTGAGGTTGATTGATTGATTGAGTAAGAAGGGTGATCTCTACTGCTATCTATTTAGAACTTTGTAATATGATAGTAGATCTTCAGAATGTCATTGGCTGGTATAGTTCTGATCAAAATATTCATGATTCAGTATATTTAGAGGTATACAAAAGTTGGCTTAAAGGAAGTAGCGTATACATGCAGGTTGGCTTCACTGAAGTAGGGTATACATTATGACATATGATTTTTAAGGTTGCAGTTGGTTCTGGTTGTTGATGCTGTGTTCTGGGTTCAGATCTATGTTCTGATTACAGTGATCTGACTATTCACATTGACTGGTTGAATTTTGTTTAAGTATCGGTTGATTGGGTTTTAAGTGAATAGTTGATTTAGTTGTGTTAGAGGTTTAGTGTTTGTTTGATTTAGTGTGTCAGAGGTTTCAGTGATTGATTGATTTAGTAGTGGTTGATTCAGAGATTGTTGATTGGGTTTCAGTTATATCAGATATTGATGATTGGGTTTCAATGATTGATGCAGATGTATTTGTTGATGGTATTGTAGTGGTGATTGATTTTGAGCTTCATTATTACTGATGGGTCCAGTATGAAAATTTGATGAAACGTGGCCTACGTATTGTATTGTTGTGTACCAGGAGTATTCAGCCTAAAAATTTATGAAACATGGTCCATGGAGGATACTGATGGTTGGAGCATTCAGTGAGGAAGTCGAAGCTTCCTTCCAGTAGTGGTTGGTGATTAGATTTGGGGGTTAGAGCTCCCTTCCAGTAGTAGCTGGAAAACAAGTGAATGTGGTAGCCTTCTATAGGCCAGCACGTATGTACCAGTAAACATATCAACCAATACAAGAGCTAGGGGGTTGTATCTCCCTTCCAATAGAAGTTGGAGAATGAGAGAAGGTTGTAGCATTCTACATGTGGGTGCCTGCATACTATTATGAATCTGCACTAGTACAAGATTGTAAACATCTTATCCTTTATATTAAAAATAAGACAAAGAAAATAAGAACAGGTGGTTTTTCTCATGTTTTGGGTTTCCACCTTAAATCTTGGTGTTCATGTGTGTTTCTTATGTGTGATGGTTTATTTTGTTGTAACTACACATGGTTATTGTTTAATTTTTAATAAAGTACTGATGCAATGATTAAAGATAAACATATAATGAATTAATTGAATCATAAGTTCACTAGATATATGTTGGTTTCCTTAAGAATGGTTGCGTGCAGACATGAGTTCCCTTCACTAAAGTAGTGTATGTAAATCTCATTATGAAATGGAAAAAGTTATTGATTTGTAAATATTGATT
Organism: Pinus taeda; assembly: GCA_000404065.3. Taxonomy (NCBI): domain Eukaryota; kingdom Viridiplantae; phylum Streptophyta; class Pinopsida; order Pinales; family Pinaceae; genus Pinus; species Pinus taeda. The sequence goes on from APFE031314286.1 coordinate 156,854, forward strand.
TCCCCTCTCTT